>JAIPMN010020080.1:0-13683 GCA_020650975.1 Apostichopus californicus
TATATATATGCCAGGACTAGAGAGATGAATAATGAAACTTTTGTACGGAAGAACAATATATAACAATAAATGGAACAACAAAGAAAGGATTATGATAATATTAATAATATTTTCCATTATAAAAAATTCAATCTCTTGGTATTGGTTAAAGTATGGTACAAAATACAATATAATCAGTCTTTGATTTTTATAATAAACATTTGAGAACAAAAATTACATGCTCCAGACAACTGAATAATATTTCCTGGAAGTGTAGTATAAAATAGACAGCTAAAACAACACAAAACATTTACGATAAGGAGGCAGATTTTTCCGATTTTCATTGATTTCATCAGTTAATGTATGTTAAATAAACAGAAATACCATGACCACATTAAATTCAGGAAAATATTTTATTACTGATAAATTTTTTTTTTAAAAAAAAACTAAGGAAAAACTGGAATGCTACAATTTGGGACAAAAAGACCTGATTTTTCTTATCCTGAAAGCAAACCTCAAGCTTAAAATCATAAAATGCACCTGAAATAATGTGCTTTACATCATACAGAGGCCGCAAGATAGCCACGGCTAGTGCTCTTATTGTAATTTTAACAGCAACGCTAGAATTAATTTGGATTTAAATGCATGGAACCAAAAAATTGTCTGCATGTATTCGTGACATGAAAACTTGTTGCTCTCAGAGTTGCACAAACTAAATGTGTGATATGAATCCATAACTTGAGATATGTACAGTAACATTTACATGATACATCTTCTTATGTATGAGTTACATGTGAGTTGTCTTAAATCTTTGGTTGAGTTAAGGATCCACATTGGTGACATTTTAAGAAAGCAATGTAAAACATGCAGCAGAAAACCCATATTTAATGATAAAAATGAGAAAATTATACTTAAACATTTTATTGAGGTTTGGAATATCCTTGACTGTCTCAAAGTCTGCTATAACAGAAAAGGAGAAACTGTTGTCCCTAGAGTTAAAAGAAAAAAATGGAATACTACTTATATTTAAAACTGAAACCATGATCAATTTTTTGCTAATCCAAAAAGAAAATAAATCAGTGAGATAAATGTAATGGTTACATCACTATATAACCATCAAATCACATTTAAAGGTCATCACTATTGCCTCTAACAAGCCAAAATTGGCCGACAGGTTAATAAGTAGTTTCTTCATGGTTGCAACTCAAAACCTACTGCAAGACAATGAGACCGGCTACCAGTCGGAGAAAATTCTTTGAATGTTTTCTTTAGAATTCTTCTTGAGGTTTCAACTTGACTGCACAGCGAACACTTTTAACTTTCTAACACACTAAGTGGCTATAATGATGACCTTTAACTATAAAGTGCAGCATTTTATTAAGCTTGTCACTTTCTTTCTTTCATTCAATTTTTTTTCTTGCACATCATAATATAAATCAATGAAAATTAAACAAAAGGGGATTTTTTTTTACCCCCTTCAAATTTAAAAGATCTTGCTTTGAACAGAATGTATTTCAATTCATAATATACACTTCAAGAAACCAAGACAACTCAAGCAGAATGTGACGACACAAAAAATAGCCATGAATACAGAAGACGCATGAAGTTGTTATATTCCAGTACTGGTCAAGTCCTATTCCATTGTTCTTTGGTGCATGGAGCAGAGGCGGCTCACATTCGAGAGGGTTGTCCTCCAGCGATGACCATGTTCTCTCCGGTGATGTAGGAGGCGTCGTCCGAGGCCAAGAAAGCTACCGCTCCGGCACATTCCTCTGGCTGACCCACTCTGCAATCCGAGAAATAATTCAGTTTGTTCCGTTTGTCGACATTTCCAGTTAATTGGACAGGTATGATGTCATGGTTTATGTACTCAACAGCATTCATTCATTCATTCCAAAAGTTCATTCAAGTGATTTTTTTTTTAATCCAAGTTAATTCATACATTCTTGAGGTTTACTATAGCTTTTTTCCTTCTTCTGGAGATTGGGGTGAGGAGGTGGGGGGGGGGGGGTATTGCATTCATTTGAAAGGAAAATGGTATTGGTCTAAATTTACATAATCCCAGTAAATCAATACTGCATGAAATTACTATATATGTTGAATGTAATTACTTTGTTAATAGTAATTACTTTGTTACTACTGTTAATACCTTTTCAACAGAAAACAACTGATATAACAATGCACATTACCTTCCCATCGAGACTGATGAAAGATTCTTTTGAAGGACCTCATCATTTTCAGTGAGCTGCAAAACACAGGAGAAAATATGATATTTGTAATCCTTTTGTGCAATATTCTTTAAAGATAGGCATTACGACCTGTCAAAACTTTTCTGAAAAGGTTAACAAAAACTCGGGTTTTAATACATATTTTGGTCTTTCATTACTCAGAATCAGGCTGAAACACACATGCGATATCAGTCTGACCCTTCCCCCCCCCCTATGTCCAGCTTATAAGATATGGTGGGGGACTGTGGCTATAGAGTTGTTCAAGCATTAAAATGTGTTCAAGCATGTTTAATTGGTCACATATAAATTTTAAGAATAATATCTACCATATAAGTATACACATAGACAAATAACTTTATTTTACAGAGTTAACATGGACAACATAGCTGTTGTTAATCTAGACTCCTACCTTAGAACCCCAACAGAGTAGTGCAAAAACAAGAAAAACACAATGTGAAAATGAAAATATGAAAAGTTGCTCCTTTTGTTTGCTTTAAAATATTAAAGCCATGCTATTTCAGCCGTGTTTTACTATAACTTTTTATTATAAATGATTAATTTCAAAGTTAAGTGCTACACAAAATGTTAAACTCTTTTTCTGTTTTTACTGATTGATACATATTTTATTCTTGCATTGTACATTATGATAGGGAAAATCGAGGGAAAAACGGTGAAACTCACAGCTGAGCTGAATTTGGTCTCTATGATGCCTGGAGCGATACCATTGACTCGGATCCCTTCACCTGATACGGTGTGTGACAGCGCTTTGGTAAGGCCGAGGATGGCTGTCTTACTGATGGAATAGGCACCAAGAAACTACCAAAAAACAAAGAAATAAATAACAGCAAATTAAGGATCAAGAAAATATATATAAAAATCAATGGAATAGGCACCCAGAAACTACAAAAAACACCAAAAAACAGCAAATGAAGGAATACATAAAAATAAATGGAATAGACACCAAGAAACTACAAACAAACAATGAACAGCAAATGAAGGATCAAGAAAATACATAATAATAAATGGAATAGGCACCCAGAAACTACAAACAAACAAACAAACAAACAAATAATAAATACCAATTGAAGGATAAGAAAATATATAAAAATAAATCAAATAGGCACCAAGAAACTACAAACAAACAAACAAAAAACAGCAAATGAAGGACAAAAAAAACTTTGCATAAAAACAAATGGAATAGGCACTAAGAAACTACAATTAAACAAAACAAAAAACAGCAAATGAAGGATAAATATATATATAAATGGTAGCGATAAAACTAGACGATGCCGTTCGACCAGGAAATCCCAAAGTGTGGGTTACAAACTTGACGGGTTAAGTTTCTTTTCAAATGTTGAAGTAACAGTCGAACAGACGAACTTTTTGAACAATCGAACATTTTGAGCTTTCTTGTTGCATGCGATTAAATACTACAGCGAAAATGTGTCCCAGCAAAAAAATTGTTGGTGATTGTATTGAATTTGTTAGATACTAGCTTATTTTACAAGTCTTCATTTATTGAAATAATGTATAATTTGTAGGATTTATTGCAATCCTCATTTCATGTAAAACTCCGCAGGTTTGAACAAGTCATCGAGCAAACTTACAACACAGCTTTAAAATGGTCAAAAGTTTCCCCCAAAATAAACTTCAAATTTTACTTTAAAGTAGGTCTTGTGGAAGCTCTAACTGCCTAAGTTTGTTTAAAAAAATTAAAAGGGGGGGGGACCAAAGAGGTTAAACTTATAGCCTCATAGAAGACAGTTCTAAAAAGGTGATTGTAGATTCTATAGTTATAAAAACTTCACCACAGAGGACCAGTCTTGATATTTCTAGCTCGTAACCATGGCAACACAGACAGACTGTTAATATATAAAGACGTAAGCACAAGACGTTAAACGTGATAATAATATGAAACACTTAAGACAATTTAAGCTAAACTTAACTTTATTAAAAAACAAAAATGAGTATCTGCCAGTATCTGGTGATTTTTATACAATAAGCTGAGATCATTTTGCTGTAGATTTAAAAATTAAATGTGATAACAGTACAGGTGGTATGATATCCAAATTTACAGACAACTTAAACACAAAGGGATGCCTTCAGAACTGTTCCGTCATGCTTCTGAATCATGCCGCAGGTGAATACGACCAGTTGCTCACACAGGTCCAGTATTTTTATGTCTCAAAGTTGGCGTTTATGTCCTCTAGTAGGATTTGTGCCAACTTAACCCATTCAGATGCAGAAGTAAACATCTTAACTTTGTGAGCGATCGACGATATTACCACAGACAGACCATGCAAGACATCAAGGCTAAGTCATCAACAAGGACAACCTTCAGAAATAGACTAGTGCTTCTCATTATATTGATTAAATGCATACATTGAGGGTTTAAAATTAGATATTAATAATTAATAGTAACATACATTGTATGAAGCCAGGTTATCTAACGGTATGTTTGCAATGACTTATCAGCGCGCAAAGAATGTGGTGAACCGTCCTTAATGAGACGAATAGTTTCCTTCCTCGGTATCATGAATTAAAACAGCTGCAATGTTTGACGATGGCTAGTCATTTGCATAAATTTGCATACGTGTGTTATAGTGTATGTTGGTTGAAAATCTAATACCTTGGTTGTACATATTACATTGTAAGCTGTTGAAATTTAGTACCTTCATTCCAAAATGGATCTTTTAAAGTATTGAGAAAAAGTCTGTTTATCATCAAAGCAAATATCAACACTTTGCCAAGATACTACCCAGATTTGCCAACTCTCCTGAATTGTATCAAATGATCACGCCACTGTGTACTGGCAGTGCTACGATAGTGCGGCGTTCATTCTTCCCTAAATATTCTGATGTTTAGGGATGGAAAACTTCTATAAATCTCCCTATTTTCTTGAAAAACCCCAGTCAGCAGATCTGCTTACCCACATTTAATTTTCAGTGGATGTACCTATCACCGAGCCACTTTTGCAATGAACCATCAGAAATGAAGTTTATTTTGTAAATATCAACTTTTGAAAATCAACAAAACATACACTAATTTATGACAACATTAGTGTAGTTCTTTTCCATTCTTCTTCTTCTTATTCTTCTTTTTGGTTAAGTCTTTGAAAATTATATCAGCATATATGCAGCATATGAGCTCATTATTGGACTGAGGTAATATAACATTGTATCCGTCACTCACATCCAACACAGACCTTGACATGTTAACTAAGTCTGAGCTATTAGTCCTACCTACTACCGGCATGACTATAAAGTCACCTTGTGAAAATTGAGAACAATGAGGCAGTTAAAATCTAGTTTACTCTGCTTCTCTTTTCGTTATCAACAGCCTAAATTTAAAAATAGTCTCTTTATCTGTAAAAGTAAACAGGGTAGGCTGCTTCAAGCCTAGGCCTACAGCAACCGTGTAAATACAACCTTTGAACCTGTGTTCTCATTACAGGTCTAAGAACAGAGGGCTCTAAAATGCCAGAGGCAATTAACCTCTACGCATGCGCCAACCACGAAGGGCAACGTGGCAAGGCCTCGAATATGGAGAGGTCCTCCCTCCTAGGCGGGCGACGTTGCATCACAATTGTGAAGGAAGAACTATTTTTAGGAACGCAAAGCAGATAATAATCAGATTAACCTTGGTACTTACGTTAATGGGTAGGAAGCCAGCTATCGATGCTACAAATACAATCGAGCCACCTCTAAAAATAGAAGAATAAACGATAAGTGATGCTCATTGCCAAAGATTCTAAGAAGGCAAAAATAAATATATATATATATTCAATTAAGCGACAAATACCACAGAGTTTGTTGCAGTACGTGCCACGTACACGACACAAAAAATACATGCCACATATACACCGGAAGAAGGTACCATCAATAATGTCTGTTTTATATTAAACACCAAAAAAAATCAAATATTAATTTAATGAAACTATTCATAGAGTGCATTGTAGAACAAGCTCAAAATCCCACGGTAGTATTTGCTTTTTGTAAAACAAATGACAATCAACTAGAGCTGTTGAGGTGGCATACACCAATTAGGGTTGACATCATCCGCTTGAGCGTTCTCTCTCGGTCTTTTAAGTAGGTGACTTGGTTAAGTCTGAGTATCCAAATTGACATGTTACATCTGATGCAAAAATTGGGTCGAATTGACAAACTTTAGGCCTTCCTAGAACAGAATAAGGATATGGTTTACTGGTGAGTAAAGAGGGTTGTTTATAAGTGATGAAAACTTTGGGCTCCCATAGTTAAAAGTGTACATGATAACGAAAAGTGAAGATGCCACTTAAGGACAATTTGTCGGCTATCCAGTGAGGAGTAGAAGTTTAGCTAGGTGTGACTTGTTAAAACTTACCCTCTTTCTTGTAGGTATGGAACAGTCTCTTTGGCCAGGAAAAATGTGGATTTTACAT
Organism: Apostichopus californicus; assembly: GCA_020650975.1. NCBI lineage: Eukaryota > Metazoa > Echinodermata > Holothuroidea > Aspidochirotida > Stichopodidae > Apostichopus > Apostichopus californicus. The sequence goes on from JAIPMN010020080.1 coordinate 6,628, forward strand.
TAATTTCAAAAATCTGGAAAAGGGCAAAGAACACAGGTTTTTGAGTTTTGGTACCGTCAAGGAGATGCATATCAAATGAATATTTATGAGACAAAGTAATTTGATGCAACACTGCATATTCATGAAGCAACTCTTGAAACCAGCTGGATGGAACGATGTTCCAATGCTCATATCACTCCATACTGTCGTCTAATATCATGCTTCAAAGCAATTGTACTGACAGTATGAACAGTTCCTAGAGCTTACACATTCCCACATACAAATTGTAATAGGGACAGGCCAGTGTAAACATATCTCTAATTATCATCTTACAGCAATACATGTGAGATTTCCATGAAAATAGGTTTTTTTGTAAAACATTTTATCTTCTTACCTTATCCCAAGCATCTTCAGGTGTCTGTAAAGTCAATACAATAAAAAAAATTACCAAGGAGTGTATCATGTACTGATTTACAACTGATTCACAGCATGTGCTATTTGTTTTCGGGGGGGGGGAGGGAGGGAGGGCGTCCTGTAGACAAATTACGCAATGAATTGAAAGTTCCTTTGTACTACTGTTGATTCCTTGAGATCATTCAATACATGGCTTTTTTCAAGCTGTTTGGTGGAAGTCTGTTTTTAAGTCTGTGGTTTACATTTTGTTTGAATGAGCTTTGCCAAGTGTTTTAGATTGCCAACTTAAGGTTTGAGTATTCTCCATGTCAACGGGAAACATTACAGATTTAAAGAGACCGCTGCACGATTCTATGGAGAGATGAAAGAGGGAATCCACTTGACAGACATATAGACCAAGTAGTTTGTTCATCTAACCGTTCAACTAGAACTAGCTATAAATTTCCTTCCGAAGTCACTCATTATATCTCACTCGACACAGTAGACCCCCCCCCCCCCATCAACCTTCAACACACAACATCTAGAGTATCTACTGTAATGTATTTTGAGAGGACTGTATTTCATTAAAACCTCACTGGACATAACTTCCTCATGATCATATCCTTACAGTCTCAAAGGCAAGGACACTGGGGTTGAGCATGGACCAAGTTTGGTGTTTGTGGCCAAGCTCTATCTTGGCTTGAGCATGGACCAAGTTTGGTGTTTGTGGCCAAGCTCTCACTGGGCTTGAGCATGGACCAAGTTTGGTGTTTGTGGCCAAGCTCTATCTTGGCTTGAGCATGGACCAAGTTTGGTGTTTGTGGCCAACCTCTCACTGGGCTTGAGCATGGACCAAATTTGGTGTTTGTGGCCAAGCTCTCACTGGGCTTGAGCATGGACCAAGTTTGGTGTTTGTGGCCAAGCTCTCACTGGGCTTGAGCATGGACCAAGTTTGGTGTTTGTGGCCAACCTCTCACTGGGGTTGAGCATGGACCAAGTTTGGTGTTTGTGGCCAAGCTCTTACTGGGGTTGAGCATGGACCAAGTTTGGTGTTTGTGGCCAAGCTCTCACTGGGGTTGAGCATGGTTCAAGTTTGGTGTTTGTGGCCAAGCTCTCACTGGGATTGAGCATGGACCAAGTTTGGTGTTTGTGGCCAAGCTCTATCTGGGATTGAGCATGGACCAAGTTTGGTGTTTTTGGCCAAGCTTTATCTTGGGTGACGTATCTTAGAGAGTACCACAGAGAGTGTGCAACTGATACACTGACATATAATAACAATAGCATCTTGGTATCTCCATAGACCTACTGTATATACCTCTTATACTTACATCTAAAATAGGACCAAAGTATGGATTAACAGCTGCATTTGAAACCAATATATCGATTCCACCAAAGTGATCTTTTGCCTGAAGAAGAAAGAGAATGCATCGTTAGAAATATGGATACTGTGTTAAAGGCATGAATGTGTCAGTGGAAACGGTAACGATGTGACTCGACGATGAAATTTAAATGAAGTACGTCGTATTCGTAACTGCAATAGTGGGGGGGGGAGGGAGGGGAGGGTTTGGCATGGAGACAAAGTGGGGACAAGAGGAAAGTATTGTTATTGTGAAGTTTGTCTCATATTCAGACTGATATTTAAATCTAGAATATTGTACTACAACATATCTTTTGTCTTAGATGATTTGTGTTAGTTGATTACCATATATTTTCTTTATTTTAAATAACTTTGAACTCTCAAAACTCCCTGGAAACCATAGGGTTAACGACCACTGAAGCATTTGTATCCAATTTGACAATGACACTTCTTCCCAAAGGCAATAGACCTTGATGTTGTAATTTGTAAACAAATAATGCTGTGCTATCAATGTAATTAGAAGTTACAGTACTTACTAACCAGTATCACATCATCACAAATTTCCACTATATGAAGTGATTTTCACATCTGTGACGCGACACGTTATCAACTTTTCTTTAGTGTTCTGTTCTACAGTCATGCACTATTATTGTTTTCGGTTCCACTTGGTGTGTCACCCCTGCCTAAGAATAGCCGCTGATACATTGCTGAGGGGAGGTACTGTACGTCTTTAGGAGATGGAGGGGAGTGGGGGAGGTAAATGGATCCCGACGACCAACTGATATGTTCAGATGATAAACAACAAAGTTGATTTGTTCTTCACAAATATCAAGTATATAATTTACACAAATCTGCAAAATAGAATTAAGAAAATGTAAAAGGAGTGATAGTCATGCAAACCAATATCATTGCACCTACCGCTTTCAATAAATTTAACCTATCTTCTTCTTTCCCCACGTGACACGTGACGCCATGAACCTTCTCGATTTTCAAGTCTTTGAGACCCTGTACAGCTTTGTCAACATTTGCCTGTCTCCTACTGCTTATGACTACCGATGCTCCTTCTAAGGCAAGTCGCTTGGCGATAGCATACCCGATACTGCAACAACAGAAATGATGAGGAAGAGAAACCATGACAACAATCGCAAGTTCAACATATTTAAATATTTTTAAAGGTCATCAGTATACCTCTCCAATTTAAAAAATGCTAAAACATTGCTTAAACATTTCAAAAAGTAATATGATCCTTAATTAATATTCTAAGTTACCCACAGATTTTTTGCTCTGATGTTGAAAAAATTCAAATGATACAATTTATTGTTTTCGTGATACAAACAAATATATTGAGCGTCTAGTCGCAGTTTAAGAGACCTGTGCAATCAGTTTAGCATACACTGTATGTGGCAACTTTTGGTGACAATTTTGATGACCTTTCAATTCTCTATTAATGAATATTCAATTATCTTTCAAGAGTTTGGCAGTTTTGTTATTTATTAAACATTATCACCATCCCTTGAAAGGATTTTTTTTTAATCTGACTTAAAGTAAATGTTGATACTACCGTATACCTTACTAAAATAATGCCACGCTGTAACAATTGGAGTTATAATCCTATTCAAACAGATCTGTAACATTTTCAAAGAAAACAGTTAACACAGTTTCTCTGATAACGCTGATTGCAATGTCATCCCACAAACAGAAAGTCGAATAGAAAAACGTCCTATGACACTGACTCAGTGTAAGTAAATCAACAACAGAAAATATGGCTAGGAAGATATTAAAACAAACTGTAAGAATAAAAAGAAAGATGGGCTTCAGGTTCATTCCTGATATAACTGAAGTTAATAGCAGAGTTCTAGGTTGATTCCAGTTACCAATGATGTTCAAGGTTTACTGTACTATTTGTAACGAAACATACAAAAATGGTGTTTTGGTGTGTGACGGTGTGTCGGAGAATGTGTGGTTTTTTCTTTTCATTATTTCAGAGAACTTTTTAGATCAGAGAAAATAGGAAATGTTATAAGCCCTATTTTGACAGTTCCCCCTCCACCACCCCCCCCCCCCTACGAAAACAAGAATTAGCAGCCCAACAGTCTACACAGTTATGTCTCCACTTAACTTTCTTCAGTTGATCACCTGATTCACATGACCCATACATGTCATTGTGAGTACAATAGTCTTTCATGGCACTGTTGTCCCTGTATATAAGTTTGATAGATAATTTTTTATGATGAATTACTATTTCATTACTAAAAGGTATGATGAAATGATGGAGTGAATTATGCACATTAAGAGTGTCATGCCAAGTTTGCACAACGAACTGCATATTGACAATAGTATTGTACTTGATATTTAGGATTTTAACATATAGTGGTTTCCTTAAAAGTTATAACCCAAGTATCATTAACCAAAGAACAAACATGTAAGATACCAGAGAGCTATTCTTGTATTCTCAAGGGCGATGTTTATTTACCTAGTTTATCAGTGCGGGTCTAATTCAGTAAGCTCAGAGGATCTAAATAACTTTCTGAGCTTGAAATAATCCAGGGCTGTTAACCAAAAGAGCACAAAGTTCAAATTCAGATACAGTATGTGGTTACAACTAAGCTGGCAATGTGAATTACGGTGATCTCTAGGGTCTGATTGGTTTCAATAGACATGTATAAAGAAAAAGGAGAGATAACAGAAGGGTTCTAAGAACTTCTGTTTTGGAGAATACAAAAATTGTCAGTTTGTGTTGAGTTTGACTCTTTCTACTGACTACTACAATCAAGCAGTACAGGGAAAGATAAGGTACCCAAAACCATATGCCTAATCTTGTTTTTGGGGCCCAAATAATTAACATATTGGACTATAGTGTGGTTAATAGTAAACTGAGGTTCTCACCATATGTACACATAGATCTCTTAATTTAGTTAGTGTCTAGGACAACTAGAAGTACTGTACAACTTTTTTACATATATAATTTTTTGTTTCTTGTATTCATCATATTCAACATATATTAGATATACCTGTCACCTGACACAATCTGTGACTGAACAATCAACTAGCTTTAAGCTGGTCTACAAATACTGTAGTGTGATTTCGTTTTGTTGTGACACAAATTACCGATCATGATCGGAATGTACACTCAATGCATTGAGTGCACATTCAATCTTTGAGTGTTCATGCTGTTCATACAATGTCATGTGACTTGATCTTGATCTGTATTTCCAATTATGAGGGCTTTATTACTTTGATATTCTGTAGATCATAGAAACAAATGACTTAATGATCTCGGTAGTGAAATCTCTATTTGCATGTACGCTTCATCTGTGAATGCTTCCGCTCAGTAACGCCACGACTTTGCCGAGATCCCTACTCGACAGTAAGACTGAGATATATGTCCGATTACTGTATGTCCTACAATCACATCACTTGGTCACAATGACACAAAGTTTCGAAACCCAACACAGATAAATGCACTTTTAAAGACTCAAAGGGACACAGACTTTTAGTATGAGTACTAATGTATATAGCAACATTTATATGAGCAGAGAACCAAAGTATTTTGGAGGAATACAATTTACCACCTTTAAAACAACTGCACCGAATGAGCATACATACACAGCACATACTGTATGATAAGATTATAATCATGTGCATTGGCCCCAATCCAGTGTGGTAATATTTAAATATACATCAGCATCAAAATAACGTTGGTTCGCCTGTCAGTATAGCTCTATCACTTCCTGTACCACTCTTAAAAAGCACCCATTACAAAATGGCAACAATTGTTGTGCACCTTTATTCAAGCTAGCAGAGGTGTTCTCATAATGATCTTGTTCTTTCAAATTTGACAGTTTACTGATCGGACGTCAGAATATTTTTGCCCAGAAAACACAAAACCAAGGGATATCATACATCACTTACCCCATGATTGCATAACATTAGCCTACAGTACATATAATAAACCAAACTGAATTTGGGCATTGACCTTTTCTAGCCTGCTACTTGCTAGCCTTTAAAAGGTAAGGTGACCAGACATCCCAAATTCCCAGGGACAGTCCCCAGATTTCATTACCGCCCCTCAGTTTTTGGGAGTACCCAGATCATTAAAGTGCCATGATTGTCCAAGGTGTAAGCTACTGTATACAGTGATGGTACGAATTATTAGATTAGGCTAGGTAAGTGAAAACTTGTAACATTAGAATGCCTTATAGTTATAAGTTATCTAGCCTAACATTAAGACTTAGAGAACATTATGTCATCTATTTGACATTTATGTTTAGTGTGCAAGTCAAAGCTCGGGTAGAGCTAACTTGACATGTCCTACGGGACATTCCATAAACAGTGGTGATTTCTAGATTTGCAGTAGACAGTATAAGACTTGCTAATAAATAGATGAGGATAGATCAAGTTTCAGCCTCCCCGGTCGGCGGTAGAAGCTAATCACGTCCGAAAACAGGTTAGGCTGGTTAGGCTATACTGGAGAAAGTTAAGGTTAAGTTAAGAAACTTAAGACCAATTTATATACCATCCTTTGCTTACTTACCCTTGTGTTGAAGCGGTAACTACCGCCACCTTTCCTTGCAATCTATCTGGATAAACTTGAGACATGTTGCTCGGTAGAGAAGTCATAGAGGCAGCTGCGTTAATTCCAAGTGGAGACCTTACATTGGCAAGAAGCCTGGAACCCAAGGTGCGAATCATTGTATAATATAGTATTTGCAGTGCAGGGACGAAGACTACGATAATTATAATTACCTAAACTCAAAGTACAAAGATGTGCGATAGAATCAACGGGGGTAACTTTGTTTGTTACTCGTTCAAGAGTCAAACTGCAAATGCGAGCTTGTTAACCTTTTACAACAGTCTTAAAACCTAACCTAAGTTGCCCTTATCTGCGCAGCGCAGGGGTAACGTTAGTTTTATCTTTGGATATCAAATGTAATTTATGGATTGAACTTGGCACTCGCTTATTTATTCTAATATTACAAATTTAGTACTATAGCTGCCAGTACAGTTGGTAAAGTAAACACAGCACCGTGGTTATATTATGTGTAGTATCTCCCTTGTATTTTTGTTTCTTGTGCTTTCAATAAACGAATAAGAATAGGAACAATTAACGCACATCTATCGGAATGCAAGTGACGGAGGAGGAGGAGAGGAAAATGGTGGTGATAGGAATTCAAGGTGGGGAGGGGGACGATGGGCGGGTTGTAAAGGTGAGGTGGGTATAAATCCCCGCTTTCAACCTCACTAAATATTAGCCCAACTGTATGCAGGGGCCGGGGAATCGGCTTATACGACTGAGCTTATAACTTTATTTGTTTTGTACTTACTGT
>JAIPMN010020080.1:15292-29562 GCA_020650975.1 Apostichopus californicus
TTTTTTTGTGTCTACTTTGCGCCTTTACCCCCCCCCCCCCCACTTTCTATTGTGTTTTGCTCCACCTCCCCCTCCCCTTCTGTGAATTTTCCTTGTTCCGGTTATTATTATTATTCTCCTTCTTGTTTTTGTATACGTTAGCCTTCTCTTATTCTCTTGGTCACTAGCTTTGATAAACATTCATTGTTTTTTCTAATGCCCCTCATATTTGTAATTAAACCAGTTTCTTATCATTTTGTCATGTATCACAGTAAAGCATATGAAAACAAAATCAATTTGGAATGAATTCTATATCGGGCTCCCCTAACCCCACCCCATTGTCACAGACTGACATCATTGGTGACTGGACTATGGATCGAGACAGACTGTTCCACACATTTGACAGATTTTAAAATAAAGGATAAAATCTTAAAGTCGCACTTGTTTAATATTTGCTTTTAATGAAGTTTTTCCTTCTATACTGCGCCCAGAATAGTTTTTACAGACAGATTACTCCCAATAATACTGCACTATCACCGTCACCAGAATGTCTTGATGAGAAGAGTGTGTTTGTGGGGGGGGGGGGGTAGGGTGGGAGGGGATCTGCCTTCTACGTAAGCTCCTTTACGGAGCATTGATTTAAATATCATTACTAAAATCCTGACTTCCATCAATTACGGACTAAAATGGTTAAGTGTGTGCATATCCTACCTGAGTCATCACTGTGGGTGATGACACCATGGATGTTTGAATATTGCTAATAGCGTGATATCATCACTGCAACCACAATACATGTTGTAGTGAACAGCGCATATGCTTATACGCTGTTTATATTTAACAATTCACAACCGGTTTAAGCATTTTTTTCCAAACCGGATTTTCGTTGGATTTCGGGATGTGCATGTGGGGGGTAAATCGCCAGCTAAAATGAGAACAGTTAGTTCACTTTAGATCTCCAAAGGGTTGGATTTGATGAGCGGAAACAGAATTAACAAAATACAAAATGAGAAAAACAACAAACTAGAATGTAGGTTTCTTACAAAAACAACTATCTTTGCGGTTCACAAGATTACAATTACGTTCTGAAAATCATAAGATAGTTTCCTTCTTTGATTTTACGAGCATCTATGCAAATATTTCAAACATTAAATTAAAACAAAATATTGAAGACAAGAAAAAATAAGAAAAAACCTTATACTAACTAACATTTAGAAAAAAAGAACCCCCCCAAAAAAAAGAACAATTAAAAACAAAGAATCCACTCAAAAAGTACCACAAAACACAAAATATAACTAAATTCTACAGAGGTCATTTGACATCAACATAAGTCAAAGTCTGAAGACCTTGTCAACACGATAACCGTCCAAGTTAAAAGTGTGCATGAACTTGATTGGTAGGTCCATGTAAGTACAAGAAAATTTCAAAAAAGAAATTGAGAATCTGGAGAACACTCTCATATAACATTTGGCAAGAAATCACTAAAGCCTTTTGGCATTCTGGTTCAATATCAGCATCAAATGACAAGTTTTGATGATCTTAAACACTGCAAACATCTGAGTTGAATAAGGTTTGCTCATATCTCTATACAACTTAATTTAATTATAGAAATCTTTTACTTAACTTCTAGAGAAGTTAGTCCCCATCACAACCCATCCCATCTCTGAAATATATATGAGTATACCAGGATGGGGTTTGTTAATTTTTACTAACATACTTAATTATAAAACACAGCATACACCATTTTTTCTCCTACCTTTTCTTTCTTTAACTTTGAATCCCTCATGTAGGTGGCAGATGTTAGACTATAAAGTTTGCTTCTGATTTAAATGAATTCCAAAACAGTTTCTCACAGTCAAAAAATGTTAACATTAAAATGTAATAGAATTTCAAAGAGCTACAGAAAAGTAGTATCAAAACAAATCTAGCACCAATGGAAAACGAAAATCACTCCTAAAAAGACACGCACTGCAAATAAGTTCATATCAATATTTAGCATAAAACTACAGAAAATGAATCGATGTCGATAGTAAGCATAAACGACGTCAGGAAAACGAAGCAAAGATGAAAAACAATAACCGGGGCCACTACATTCTTTACACCTGGAAAGGTTAAAACATATCTAAAGGAATTTCTCCTCAACAAAGTTGGTTCAAAATACCTGAAAATTTTACTCACAGGTGCACATTACATGTATACATTCTATAGCCTCTTTTACAATGTTTATCTCAAGTTTTTTTTTGTGGTATTAACAGATATGGAGATTCTTCCCTTCGGAAGTGATATTCCTATTTTATTAATTTAAATAGAATTTTTACTTTCTGAATACAACATGTTATTCGTTAATAATTAAATAATTGCCCATTTGATCCTGAAAATAACCAAAACGTAAAGTCACCATCCTCCCTGTTCAACACCCCCACCCCCCCCCCACCCCACCCCACCTCCCCAACCATAAATGTAATTACTGATATGTCTGTTTGGATAGATTCCTAATAAAAAAAAAACAACTGAAAATACTTCAGAAGTAACTGCAGGGCTTTTGAAGAGAGTCTTTCTGAACTACTCAGCTCTGGATAGTTACAAAATTAATATTCACTGTTCCTAGCTAATCAGTTCTCCACTTAACGAGTCAGGGAATTAATCCGGCTTGACAGAGTCACATTTAATACAAATTACATTTAATACTCATTCGAAGAATTGTGACTCACTTTCCTCAGAAATATAAACCGATGCAATTCCTGATCGCTTTAAAATCTGATAAAAGCAAACCCTTCCTAAAGATCAAGCCTCTTGTTGCTAAGCAATAACAAGCGAAGGGAAGGACAGTATAGTGATCCATTAGGATCTCACCATGCCACAAAGTCTTTCTCAGAGAAAATACATTTTGTTCTCTGAGAAGCAATACATACTGTCTTTACTAAGCTCCTGAAATTGGCTCTGATATCATAAAACCACAAAATCTAAGTCAACTTATTCTTTTCTGGGAAACAGTGTAAACTGATCCTTTAGCAATCACTCAAAACCCATAACTTCACAAGATTGATCTTTAAATCATTTTAATAAAACTTGAGCTGATTCTTCCTGGCTTGATGCTGCCCTCAACAAACCACAAACTCTTACCCAATGAAAATGGCTTTGTTTGGAAATCTAACAGCATGCGCCCTTCCTTTGATTGAATCAGCTACCATCAAGCCACAAAATCGCTCTATATTGTGAATTACAGTTTCTTTCTTGTTTTTGAGATTGAATTGATCCCTTGCTAAACATTTGCGATCACATAACACCATTAAAATCTAACTGATTTCATAACAACACCACGACACCAAGTGATTTTGATTGGGATATCCATACCAATCACACATAATCACAAGTTTGTTTTCCAACAAATCTTAGCTCAATTTGGAAAGCAAGTTGAACTGATTCTTTCTAACCTGTTCTGAACTCCTAAAACTATAAAACCTAAAGTGATGTAGATTTAGAGACACTGTTACCTGATTTGTACCAAACACAGGTAGATCTAAAACATCTTTTAATTAATTTGGTCTTGGTTAAAGTTCAACCGATCCTCCCTGCATGTTCCTCTTCAAACCACACAAACACTCTCTCAGTAGAGTGATGTAAATCACAGAGATTTGGGACCACATTCTTTTGATCCACATACCGAGGAGTGAGACAAAATTTCACTGACTGTCAAACATTAAAAAATAAATGTCTTCACCTTCCTTTTCTCCATACCTACAGGCCATCAAAATATAGAACTTTTGAAATAAGTAAAATCCCATTTAATTTCCATTACTTCAACATGTGCTGTTTAAACTTGCTCTTATACTTAGCATGAAGTCACACATCTCTATATATACTATATTCATTGCACCTTACCGTTACACAACATCACTGAAATTGCATAGTAATCCAAAAAGTATCAAAAAGACAATGAAAAAAAAAAAATAGAAATATATATAAAAATGATGTCTGTATAGGAAGGGGCGAAAAAAAACATTTCAGTTCAGAAGATGAAAACGTGTTATTACTTTGAAAACTTTCCCCAAGCAATGGAGGGTGACAGTTTCGAAATTGAAGTTTTGGTCAATTTCTTTTCTAAAGTTGATCATCTTTATGGTACAGTAAATTCACAGAAAGAGGGAGGAAGGCAAAATATTGGCATCATGACTTTTTATACCAGGATCATTTTTTTCTTCGGTGTTATCACCGTCTCTCTCTACCGTTATCGATTGTCTGTGTCCTGGCGAGATGAAAGAAGACGCAGCCAACCCATCCTCCTCATTCTCCCGCCTCCGAGCTGTAGGCTTTGTACGGTAGAGGATAGATGAAATCCTCCGGGTCCTGCAGCTGACTTTTAAGATTCTTGTTCCTCTCGTCTTTATGTTTGTTGTATTGCTCCAGGACGGCGTTCATCTTCTTGACGTCCGTTTCTGGTGTATACTGGGGATAACATTCTTTGATCTTTTGTTTCATCTGTAGAGAGAAATAAATTATTGCTGTATCAGTAATTCATATCATAGGATGCAATGATTACAATGGGAGTCTATAAGTGTCCATTATTTTGTTGATAGAGCTGCTTTTTTTAATATACAATATAATATCATAATAATTATAATACTATTCAGCAATTATTTTTACCACGCTTAAGTGACCACAAATGTGGGAGAAACCTGCAAGGGCTTATGGATGACAACTTACACTTACACGTCAGGTGGCTTCCAATTCAACATTTTAACTCAAATTTGGAATCTCTTCAATTTTAGCAAGTCATTTTAGATGAGAAAAACCGTACATTGCTCTTGGACGAAAAACCTTAAACTTACTATGACCTGGCCGGATATCGAACCCGGAACCTCCCGATTGCTGAGCCTCATTGCTTCAAATGCCACCGCCTTTGTCCACTCTGCCACAGCACCGGTATAATGAAGACATGGGTGTTCGTTGTCAATAGTTTCATTACTGTTGCTAAAACATTTTGTTTCTAGCTTTCACAGCTTTATGAAGTAGTCAGAAGTACTTACACAATTTCTTAAGTCAGTGGGTCCCAAAATTGTGACAGTTTTCGATGTCTTCTTCACAATTTGAATCAGTGTGTAAAAGTACGTGGGCCTGATGTTTTGATCATAGCAGAATCTTCTTCAGACATCTGACCCACCTATTTTAACACATTCTCTTACACAGGCTCTTTAAAGGATAAGCAGTTTGCTAACAGTTTTTGTTTTATTTTGATTTACAATTTGAATCAGGTAGATATTTTATTTGTAGTTATAGTGCCTCTTAAGTTAAAGGCATATGCCAGTGGCAGACGACAAATGTGAGATAAACGTTAAAGAGAAAAATCTTTCAAAATGTTAGTTGAAAACCCCATCTCGATATCTTGTCCCTACCTCAAGGCTAATGGAATGTAACCAATCTTGACAGGCATACTTAACCATTTCTTCTTCTTCTTTTGGTTTTTTTTTTTGCATCGTAGAGATGCGACAGATGCAAAACAAACCTGTCTGTGACAGAGGTAATTTTATTTAACAATGAACATAAGCCATGGGAATATCCCAATAACAACAATGAATGTAATTCACAACAATGCTCACCTCGTTAAGAGTGGTATGTTCGTATTCCTGTAACTGTTTCTGGAAGCCGTAGTTTGGCATGGCGACCGATCGGATGTGACGGACCACACGAAGACAGTCGTACCAGTTCAGGTCGGAGATTGTCATCATATATGCGACGGTCACCGTGGTACTACGAGATATGCCCGCTAGACTGGTGGAATATAAAAGAAGAGTATTCACGCATCAGGGGCGCTGAAATGGGTGGGGAAGGCAGGACATGTCCCACAAATAATTGAAACAATTGAAATGTTTTTAGAGCTGCCTTTTGCAATTTTGCAATAGGATAGTGGATACATTTTCTGCTATGAACAAATCTGTTCATTCTATTAATTTTTTTATATTTTCTATTTTTTATTCTATTTTTATTTGTATCTATATGACATGGTTTAATATACAAGAGAAAAAAAGTTACCAGTGTATCAGGACATTTCCACCATTTCGTCGGCATTTATGGATAAAGGTGACGCATTGTTCAAAATACTGAATGCTGTAAAAGGAGAGAAAATGTTCCCATTCAATCCCTTGAACTCTTAAAGAAAAAAGTTGTTTACAGTCAACAAAACAAACAATGTTCAGTCGAGTAATCACAAAGTATCGCTTACTTTCAAAACTGAATACCACATTGCCCCAATTTGATAAAGAAAAAAAAAATTCATAATTGTCAAGATATTATAACCACATGACAACTTGAGATCAGAACTGGAAGGATATAATAAACATGAAGATTAACATTCCAAAATGTGAAACCTTTCACATAGATTCTTGATCCCTTTAAAGGAGGCATTTCAATTCACAGAGAAGCAGCATACAGAAACATCCCTAAAGACTTGCAACTGAAATTCAATGTATTCATGGGTTTGACAGATTCTTTGTTAACGGAAAAGATTTAGTGCTGGGCCGGGCCGCCCACTGCAGCCCAGCGTGGGCACATCCCTGATAATACAAAGTAGATGTATTTTTAGAACTTCCAGTGAGGATGTTGTACATGAGGGCTGTCTAATGTGCAACGGAAGAAATGTGATGACTGTCGTTACTTTCTGTAAGTTATAACTCACTTTAAGAGTGTTTAGAGATTTAAAACAGAATTTCTCAAAAGTTTGCTTGTAATAGTAGCAGTATACATCTACACCTATGTTTGTATGTCTACATCTATGTAGTACGTACGTCTATGAATGTACCTCTACGGATGTACATCTACGAATATACGTTTACGATGTCTATGAATGTTACGTCTACGAATGCATGTCTATAAATGTTTGTTTACGAACGTACTTCGTACGAACGTACTTCGTACTTCTACGAATGTACGTCTACAAATAGACCCCCCGACCCCACCCAAGCTACCAAAGAGTCAGGTTAAGTCCATAATTTGGACCCAAGTTTGAGCTAAACAACACTACCATTAATCTGTAACAGAAATACCTTAATCAAAACAATTTTTAATATAATACACTAAAAAAAAAACTTACATGTTTTCATTGTGTTTATCTGAGGCTGTGATGCACAAGTATTCTTTTCCCTGTGAAAATATAAAAATTGCAGACTATGAGACCACAGAGAGCTAGCAATATTTCAACATTCTTGTTATTAATAAATATATTAAAGCCTGGCAATATCGATCAGTGTCAAGAGAAGTTTATATTGACATTCCACTGCCAATGAAACATTGCTAAGATGTCAAAGTATTAAAGTATTAAAATTAGCAGATGATGAATTTTGACAGGTGATCATCTTTAGTGCTCACCTCAGGTGTAGAAGGTTATAAATTCTATGAATTATAGATCTGGTAAAATACTACCGAATATTTTTATTGTCATAAATAGTTTTATTTATAGAGAGTGCTGTACATCTTTGAATTTTGCCCATTTTGCTCTTCGATCCCAGATAAATTATTTCCTCTATTAGAGCACTAGATGTGTGTTTGTTTTTTTGTATAGTTTTTTTTTAGGTGTGGAGGAGGGGGGGGGGGGGAATACCTCAATATTGAACCCTGAGTGTCCCATACTCATTGGGTACCACAGACAATGAAAGGAGACATAACCCTGGCCAGAAGCTTCTGATGAAACAGCTCCCCTAACCAGCTAGGAATAACTTCATCATTTATCTTTGAGAGCCACGATCGTGTAAAAATCGTCTTGTTCAAGTTTGTCATTTTGTGATTGTGTGACGTCATAGTCCACTACGAGGTGAAATCTTGGTTATTATTGGACATTTTTCAAAAAAAACTATTCTGCACAGCTGCTGCTGATGGAAACAACGTCAGTAATGTTAAAAACTTGATTAACTTAGCAGCAACATCGCAACAGCAACATTTGTCAAAGAAAATATGTTCATTAATAACAAAAAAACAAAACAAAGTGTCAAGTCATGTTTGCAAGTTACTCAAGTCTATAATCTTGAATACTTAGAAATATGAACAGTTTATCTAAAAATATAAATAAACATTTTTCTTAACAGTTTTGGAAAGTTGTCTAACATAACAGTCTCAATTACATACAGTAGGTTAATGGTGGTAACTGTGTTTGTTTCTCCTTTAACTTGAAGTAGCTTTATGGGGTACAAAAACTGTTCAATGTATTTATCCAAGGGCAAGGGGACAATGCATTGTTAAAATTCAAATTTTAAAAGCAAATATTTTTTGCAATATATTTCTTTGCAAGACAAACATTGTAAAGAGGTGATGATTAGTCGCTTTGATAACGTCAAGTAAAAATAATAGTCGATCACATCTCAATTATCATTTTTTTTTGTTTTATCAGTACAGTCTGTATCGAGTATATTTACATGTTCAAAGAAGGGGCTTTCAAGTCCACCATCTGAATTATTGCCAACACTTGAAGCTCACACCAACTGGATTTCATACAAATTTACATGCCAACTCTGGTCAACTGATTAACAGTCATAAGTCAGACATTTAAGGGAACTGCAGCATTACTGCAGCAAGGCTCCAAAGGGCATAAGTCTTCAAACAATAGACACAGCCGATCTGCAGAGACATTCTCTCTTGCTTCAGCCATGCTGCAGGGGATTTTGCAGTGACTGATGAATGCAGCTTTTTGTTTTTAGGAAGCTGGGGTAACAAGCCACCGCCCTCACTTATAAGCAGTTCTGACAAAGCTGATTTCTCACCTCTATTATAGGTTTGGCATTGTCATGAATGGCCAGGACATGGGTTATTTTATTCTTTTCCATTTGGTCTTTATCCTTGCAATCTGTTGGGAAAGATACACATCAAAAGTAGAGTTTAAATAAGTGTAAAACAACATTTATAAAACAACAGTCCTCACGGAATTTATAACCATCAATGTATTTAAGAAGTGAACTTAAAGGTAATACAGGACATTTTCCCATTTTAAGGAAAAATATATGTAGAAGAAAAGAAGGGAATGGCATAACTAGAACGTGAATCTAGGTCCTCCTTGCCTCCCCCTCCCCCTTGTCTCTCCTCCCCATCTCCAGCACAATAGAAATAGGCAAAGTTTTCACAATTAGGTATTTCCAACATACCTCTGAAACTTCCCAAGAAAATTCCAGGTAGGATCTGCAATTAAGAAAAAAGGACATTTTTACTCAACTTTAAGAGACATCAGTTTAGGACCAAAATTTCCACATACTATTAAACTGATATTATCCTTTAAATGTACTTTCCTAGAGATTGACACCCTTTAAATTATTCTCAAGCAATGAGAAGTATAAAAATTAGACAGAGAATTGCTTAAGTGACATAAAATGCTGTGAGTTGCATTCAAATTGCTTGATGAAGTTTGAGCATGAGTGACCATTATTTGACTTTCTAGCATATTTGGCAGCACAAAACTGATGACATTTTGAGGTACATCAGCCAAAAACATTTTCATTATGCTGTTTGTATCAAATATTATTTTATTCTGTGGATAAATGATTTGTACTACATAAAGAAACCCAAATACTTTTAAAATTATTTTACAGTGATGATGCCACTAACTCTACTGTTGCAAGATGCATTCATAAAGTTCAACAAGAGCTTTTTTTGCATATCTTTGGGATTTAATATGCCATCAGGATGTACTGTTTACCTACTCAGTAGTATACAAATTTACAGTTTTTTTCTACAGTAAATTCTGACAATCCAAAATATATATCCGTTCATATTTGTTTCATATCTTGTACATGGCTCCACAATTCACCAGCTGATTTAAGAATAAAATGTAAGTGATTTAAAGGTCTGCTGTATAGACCCCAACTATATCATGCTATCATGAGATCACATAATCTACCTGCCTTGGTCGTAAAATGACCTCTTTTTACCTATTAGTCTGCAATGCCTGCCACATATTTTTTTTGCATGAGGGTCTTTGTGTGAACGCTGTATGATTAACTACACTGTAGACATACACATATTTCCACACAGTGTTTACACAAAGAGCCTAATGGTGTTAAGAAGCTATGCAGGCTAACTGTACAGCCTGAGGTCGATTAACAACTGTGGCAGGTCGATTATGTAATCACAAAACTTTACTAACTAAAGCGTGCTATAATTGGATCCAATAAAGCAGATCTTTAAGTACCTCACTCATGCCTTGACCCATTCTCTTTGTCTTAACAGCAAACTTCTGATAAGTGAATAGATTCCGATGAAAAGATGGCTGCAACATGTAACTGGTTTCAGAAAGTCAAACTATTTGATATAAAAAAGATAGGTTTATGTAATTGTAAATCCTATGATAGACATCAACATTACATATAATGCATTCATGGTAATGGGCCACTTATTACTTAATGATTGAGTTCAACCATCCTGATGTGAGTGAAGGAATGATTGTTTCCAATTTACCCCTCATTGTACAGAGAAACTTTCATCCTTTTAAACTTGCAACTGGACAACTATGAAATCCCATGTTCAAAGCAACATGTTCTGACTCTAGATAGCCTGATTTTTATTCTTCTTCTTCTTAAAGGGTCCTTGATGGAGACTTTAGCACTATAATCCCCATTGAAGCTTTTGTAGTACACTTAGTGTTACTGTTAAGCCTAAACACTCGTACTGTACTCTAACTAAGTCTAAGTTACATTACGCTACAATAGGGAAAGTGGCACGTAGCCTACTGTACATTAGGCTGAGACTATGCTGGTTTGAGTAGCTAATCTGGGTCATTCAGAAACTGACTGAAACAACATAAATTCCCTTTAACCATTACTAAGTGTCTCGTTCTTTCGTGGTGTGACGTGTGCGCGCAAATCCATGCAGCGTTACTACAGTTTGTGGCTGGTAGCCTAATGCACAACAGAGACTATGTAGTGAATGAATGTCGTGCAACTGATACCAATGCAAATTTCAGACGACATTCCAAGAATAATTTAACTAGTCTCTCCACGCTGTTGGTGAATAATACTTTACATTACCTCACGATTATTTTCAGCAGGTACGACTCTCTTGGAACTGACCTTTCCACATGACCCGACAAAGGTTCTTTTGTAAACGAACGTCGTCCTTAAGTTGTGTCCCACATTTCGTAGGTTGCCAAGTGCGATTTACTCACCTTGGTAGGTCAGCATTCGGGGACAGTCTGACAGTACTAGCTTAACTACGATATAGTGTACAGCTGCATGCTCAGTACATTGTGAGTTTTACTGGAAACGCTGGTCAAAGTGCAACTGATACTGAAATCCATTGAAATGTAAACAGAAGGTGCGTAGTGCACGATGTTCATTGTATATGTCTGGAATCGCTCCACTCCTCAACCTACATGATGATTCAGTACAGGTACATTTCACATTGTTATTGCCCGACTCGGACACAATCTATGCAACTACAGTAATTACCGCTTTCAAAAGCTATATTAAAGTGTAACTAATTCTCGTGCTACAAACATTATCAGCCTCATTACAACGATGGCTCGGGCCATAGTGTTGGGGAGCAATTAACGAGTGCCATTTGGCGTTAACTAACTTTTTGTCTCATATCGATGGTAGTGTTAAAACCAGCAAGCTCTCGGGACGAATGGTTCCCGGATTGCGGTCGTCGAACATGCTACGGCCCTGGAACGGTGCCTCGTAAGGACCGGACGGGCACTAGGACAGATACGACCGGTCCCAGTGCGCCCGATATGTAAGGGGCTCCAAATAACCCTAATCGAAATCCCAGATCTGGGCCAGATATAAGAAAATCCAGATCTGGAATTTATATCCAGTTATATGGCCAGATAAAACTTTATCTGTATATCTGGAATAATTGTATATCAAGTTATATATCGCTTTATATGGCCATATAAAGGCTTGGTATGGCCAGATTAAACCAGATGTAAAGCCAGATCTGGGATTTCGGTAAGGGAAGACGTCAGAAGGGAAAAAGAAGAACGAAGTACATATCTATAGAGTATATTTAAACATTGTAATTGTTGTTTTGATTTTTATCAACTTCATTAAGCTGATGAAAATCAAAACAATGCAGGGCGGGGCGGGCGGAAGAGGATTCAATCCGTCAGGGCACAAACTTTGAAGGGCAGTGCCAGAGACATGACTTTGGTTTGAAGGAGAACTAAAAAATCACCTCAAAAAGCCCCGATAATATGGAACCTCTGTCTACCACAAATGCCATTATTTGAATGCTTTTGCAACCAAACGGCACTTTGTAGATACTATTTTTGTTTTAAATATTTTACTAACAAAATTGAGTACACTTTCTAATTACATTTTTCTCAATTCCGGCACTAGAAGGACATTTTCTGAATAACAAAAGGACATATTGTGCATAAGAAATTATAAAAATATACGTGTTTTACAGAAAACGGCATTCCATTTGATTTGAAGGGTCACTTTTGGAGTTTTCATAGAAAGTGTGGGAAGGTGAACTCCCCCGCCCGGCCCCTACGTCCCTGCTTTGCATACATTATCAAATATGCAGGCGGTGTTAAAGGAAACAACAATGCACTCCACTGCGCATATAGGCTACACTGCTTCCACATGAATATGCACACTACAGACCGGGACTCGTGACTGAACGACGTCTGCCTCAGTGGCCCGTCAGGAACCCAACTTTATCTGGCCCAGGAAAGCCGCCCACTCCCCTATGCACACAGAAAGAAATATACGGTCCTGACCCCATTCGATGGGCAATTATATGAATTCAGATATTTCAATCCTTTTTCTGTTCTTCAGCTTGCCCCCCGTCTGTGTCGCAGGACAGTGTACATTGCGCATGCTCATGGCAGTAAATAACAATTGTCATTCGTAATGGGGATCTAATGCTCTGGAGAGCATGCACCCACTGGCGGATCCAGGGCCTTTTGTTTGAGAGGGGCCAAAGTGGCATTAGAGTGATATGGGGGATGGGTCTAAGGGGCGGGGGTGCCCCCTCCCCTTTGGAAAATTTTCTATTGCTGAATGCCCTCAGATGCAATTTGTTGCGACAAAAGTGTACAATGGTGATGTTAATTTACTTCTAAAAAAAATGTTTCCCAGGTGTAATTTTCTAAAATATTTATAAAACAAAGTTGGGATCATCTTTCTCAAGAAATTTGATTTCTCATAGGTTATAAATTTCTTACAACCAGCCTGTAACTGCAAAATGGTGTGTAACTGTAAATCCTCATGCTCATACATTTACATAGCTCCCAACTCTTGAGAACGCAAATGCTGGTCCATGCCACGAATCGCCGTCCTGGGGGAGGGGTATAAGGGGAGGGGGTGTCCGTCCCCCTTTTGATTTTTTTGGGAATCCTGGTGATGCCTACATGTAAAATGGTGGCACTTAGAAAGGCTTTTGTCACCCAAAATTTTCTGAGAAATATGCATTTTTTTGTGTGTAACATCAATAATTCCAAGTGAGTGCAAAGAAACATATTGTTTTCACAGCTGGTAAAGGGTGACAATATTTGACTTCCTTTTTCAATTGTTATAGTATGTGCGAATAGTGGAAAACACTGGGTGATAGATGCATGAGTAATTAACAATGCCTCAATGGCCAAAACTTGTCGAATACGACGGTCTATATATGGTAGACTTACAACAAATATACAATATCACTTACAGTATACAATGCAACCATCAGACTGTAAAACTATTTCAGAAAAGTCACCCACGAAAACCAAACAATTTAACTGATCTATTCCCACTCGAGTCAGTCCCCAGTCTGTATAACATAACTTCCATAAACATCCTGCCAAGCGTCACATATGTATAGGCCTATAGGCTGGAATTGCAATATTAGAAAACCACTGGAAGCTACGGTCAACGAACAAAAAGAAGACAACTGACACGCGACCCGAATTTTACACTGTATCGTTGACCGCGATAAGTATATCAACTACTGGGATATTTATCAGGCTGATATGTCTAGTTCGAAAGAGAAATATATAGATGCAGTGCTATCATTTGACTCTACGTTTGTTGGCATGTTTCAGTAGGTCATAAGCCTTGTCCGGTAAATTTCAAATGATCCCTTGGATGTTCCAAACTGGTTATGTCGAATCTAACATACCTGAAACTTTATATCTCTGCATTGCATGTATCAGTGTTCGCATTTTGTATTTTCGCTGTTTTGAAAACGGATTTCAGAGGCCAACAGCGGTTCAGAACATCGGAAACTCGTTACCAAGAAGACGGTCGTTTTAAAGACAGCCCGTTCTTAGCCGGCGTATCAGAGAATGTCACTGAAAAACCGGTACTGGTTCACAAGGGTTCAACTGCCATTCCAGC
>JAIPMN010020081.1:0-14999 GCA_020650975.1 Apostichopus californicus
ACGCATTTGTCACCTGTATGGAACAATACTAGTTCTGTTTTGGTGACATATTTTGCCTTACTCTACAGATCAAACATGATGCTAACCAACTCGAAATCATTTGTGATTCTTAAGGCCGGATCTCGAAAGAGAGACTTTGAACAGACTTTATGTTAATGAAATTAACATATATATATAGCTGAATATTCATGACTTACATTCATTCCCGCTTCATCATCATCAGAATCTTGTAGACCCAGGGCAGCCTTTTGTAATTTCTTCTTGGCGTTGGCCAATTCCTTCTCCGTTTCGTCGAAACGGAAGCCTTTCCCACTGAAGCCGCTGTTGGTGAACACTTTCTTGCCATCCTGTAGAAGAAGGAAACATTAGCAAGCTACTTATGACAATCAATTCTTTACTTTTACTGGAAACTAAATGTAAGAGCAGAAGGGTACAGAGTTGATGACTTGGTTTTCAGGTTTAGGGCTCAAGATATAGATCACATTTATGACGGAGTGGTATTAGGATCACATGATCGACAACGTCAATTGACTTATTCTTAAGAGGAATCAAGAGAAAATGAAACTCACTCAGATAAAGTAAGTAAATAGATGTTCAGATAAATTCATGGTCTGAGTTTATGAATTAGCACCCATGCAGTTGGGAGACCTCTTGTACTGCTGAGGTATGAAGTGTCCAGAAATGAGTTTATAAACTCACCAGGGTATCGCTCTAAAATAATTGCAAACCGAAAGCAGCTGTAAGAACCTATTATCAACCTACTGCTAATTCCAGATGCAAGATGGCATCCAAATGTAGGAAAGGATCAAAATAACTCTATTGTCAACAGCAATTACCAGAGGATCACACTTACTGCTTTCTGCTGTTCAGTAAACTCTGCCCACATCTGAACAATTTCCTCTGGTGCCTTCAGCTCACTCAGTTCGAATGCCTTGATGACATCTCCCGCATAGCGCTGTTGGTCTGGCTGGATGAAGGTGTAACAGAAACCTTTGTTACCAGCTCGACCAGTCCTCCTGCAAGGAGAAAAATATCAGAGTAAAGAATTACAAAAGCTGGCTACGATCCAGAAATCATTTTTAAGTTGGTACATAACTCATGAATATTCATGTCATTAGTGTGTTATCCATTACAGAGCTGCTTTAAAGTACATCAGTTTCCAAGGAGGCCACACCCTTACATATGATCTTGTCGGGGCCAGTGTGTTTTGAATCACATATCGGGGGAAAAGGGTAAAAGTGTTTATGCAAGTTCAATTAGATTCACTATCATGAGGAGTTAGTACTTTAAAATGAAAAGGTTAGCTAAACACAAAGGGAAATCACACAAACCAATTAAGCAAATGCTTTTAATTAAAGTTTCAAGTTTCTCTGGTTTGGTGTGATTTTTTTTCCATTTGTGTATTTGGAGACTTTACAGAAAAAAATATTGTAAATTCATGTCCACTCTTGATCAGATTGAGGCTAGAAGATATTTCTACGACTGGTAAGGCTACAGAATCTGTGTTATTCTTTAATGCTAGGCTTCTGAAACTAGCCCAATGGTCTAGCAGGGAGAAAGCCTTTCATAGATTCTGATTTTTTTCTTTAGTAAATGGCAGCTGTTTCACTTTTCATCCCAGCTAAGTGGTAAATGATTCTTTGAAAGTTTGCATACATCGAAGTTTAAACGTCCAAATGGAGGTAACTATTCCAACGACGAATGATACTCGTAAAGGATATCTTCTCTCCTCCCTCTATTGTCCAACACGACAAAAAATATTCTCTTACCCTACTCTATGCACATAGTCTTCGTAATGATTTGGACAGTCGTAGTTCACGACGAGGATCAATTGTTTGACGTCCAGACCTCTAGCTGCTACTGAGGTGGCCACCAGAACTTTAACATTGCCACACTTGAAATCCTATAATGAAAAAGAGTAAACTAAATGAAAGCCACACACCGGTTTCACTTTTTATCAGCTCACACTGGGTAAGTCTTCACCTTGTGCTAGCTATTACTCCATGAATCCCCTCCACCAACCCACCTCATCACCTACCAATGCCCTTACCCCTCAATCAACCCTCCACCAACCCCCTCACTACTCCACCAACCCCCTCACCCCTCCACTAATGCCCTTACCCCTCCACCAACCCTCCACCAACCGCCTCACTCCTCCACCAACCCCCTAACCCCTCCACCAATGCCCTTACCCCTCCACCAACCCCCTCAATCAACCCTCCACAAACCCCCTCACTCCTCCACCAACCCCCTCCCCGTCCACCAATGTCTTTATCCCTCCATAAACCTCCTCACCCCTTATATGTATGGTTGATGAAATTTACGCGGCAATCAGAGTTAATAAAATCAGCAGTTGCATGATAATTTTCAAACAACTTTCCCTGCTACTTACAATTTGCAAGACATTAGAGATTTTATCATGCAACACTAGAATGATTTTCTCTTGCCATTAATTTTTTCATTACCTGAATGATGGAGTCTCGGTCGTACTGGTCAATGCCCCCGTGTAATGCCAAACAGGGGTAGCTTGCCTTCAAAAGATCTCTGAGGAGTAAGTCTGCCGACTCCTGCCTCTCCACAAAGATCAAGACACAACCTTTCTCATGGTAATTACCCAGGAGTTCAAGCAGTTTCAAAAATTTCTTTTCTTCCTCGATTATCAACTGAAGGGAACCAAAGTGATGTGAGATAACATTTATGTATTAAAGTAGTTGTGCTCACATCTGTTTAATTAAAAATTATTCATTAGCTTTCTGATATTATCTGGTCGATATTCATGCCTGCTTGATTAGCATTTATAAATAAGAAGGAGAACACAACTACAAGTATATACAAAGCCTTAGAGCAATATGTTGGTTTTATGAGTGAACATTGACTGACCCAGTCAAGAACATGTAATGGATTTATGATCCATGGCAGTGGTCACGTCTACTTTAAAACTTCTATCGCAGAAGAGGGATAGAGAGAGAGTTGTGGACTCACCGCGTGTTGTGAAACATCTGAGCATACTACACTCCTTCCTCCAACCTGAACTTCTATCGGTTTGGTGAGGATCTTCCTCGCTAAAGCTTCCATCTGCCTTGGGAATGTAGCAGAAAACAAAACAGTCTGCCGGTCTGGACGAACGTTGTCAACGATCTTCATAACCTGAAATAAAGGAGACATGTTCAGTGGAGAATAGTTGACAACACAACTCCAACTTTGGCATCGATTTGTGCCATTGGGTACATGTAAAAGGTTGAATCGGATATCCAGTTTAGGTCCATGACAGGGATTCTAAACAGGAGGCCCGTAAACCAAATTGAGAAGATTTCAATCCAGTTTATGAAGAAGACTTGGTCCATCATTTATGCATTATTCCTAGATGAATTTTCTAGATGAATGTGAGGAGGAGCTTCTGAAGAAAATAGATTCACAATTTGAGAAAGGCAGTGGCTAGGATAGATGGGTCAGGTAAGGGCTACCATATATCTTTGGCTGAAAAGGGGAACAACGCATTCTGGAGGGTCTACTGGGAGGGAGTGGATTTCAAGTTGGGTACATACCAAACTGTGGCGCATCGACAGCTGTATACAGCAGTATAGTAAAAGGGTATTAAAATTCCTTAAATTATTCATTCTTATCAGCAGTTTTCTATGCAAAAGAGAATACCACAAAATGTTCACACAGTGATGTGTACTACATTTGTATTTTTTTAGCATACATATCCTGGAAACAGTGAAATTTCTTAACGCCTCAAAGTTCTTTAGGAAATAGGGACAATTTAGTTTGCCTGCAGGACAATATCTTTTTCGTTGCAAAAAGTGAGACAATTGCAATAAACCGGTATCTATGGTAACCCTAGATAGTATTGTGGGTTTAGAGGTTGAGGATATATTAAATAGTTTCTAGCGGAGTATGAAGAACTTCTGAGGACAATAGATTGGCAAACTGAGACTGTTAATGATCTCAGCTAAGATGACACAACAGGTCGGGGTGCTGTTACCAGGGATGAGCCTGGGGTAAAAAATAAACCGCGGAACTTTACAAAAATTGCAGTATAGGCTCCAGTTTGCGTATGCTACAGTGTGTTAGGATAATAGTTTTTGTCCCCGAGGTAGAAAAGAAATCACAGATATTCCGCGAATTAGCGGAAAATGCTCATGCCTGTGTTACTGTTTGAGAATACATATGTAACTTCTAGTTATAGGGTGAACAAGAACAATAGTCTGGCAAATCCCACAAACAAAATGAAACTACTGTGATCAGAAATAAGATTTGATATTTTACCTGAGGTTCAAATCCCATGTCAAACATTCTGTCGGCTTCATCCAAGACCAGGTAAGTACATCGTAATAAATTGGTGACACGACCTGTGTGAGGTCAAAAGAAAAAAGCCACGGGGTAAGGTAATGTACACAAAATATCATCTACTGAACCGTATCCTTCATGTGGGAGTTAAGTGAATGCAATCACTGTACTGGTCTTCCAAAGTTTTACAGATGATAACTTAAGATAATAAAATAACTTGAAAAAAAAATTCTAATTTTTGGCAATTTGGAATGGGGGGGGGGATCTTTTTGGTGGCAGAGAGGAGAGTGAGGAAGTATTTTCTTCATATATTCCTCACTACCATTTTCATAGGGTCGAAACATATGATGCATAGCCTTTTGAGCTTTCATATATAGAGTTGATGAGCAGAATTTTAGAAGCCCATTGTTTTTGCTCTCTCTCCACCTCTCTCTCTCTCTCTTTGGCTTTCATATTTAATTTTTTTTGTCAAGTCTGCTTGCAACTTTTCTGGCATAAGCATATCATCAGGGATCATTATGATATTCTTTAGTGTACATAAGCAGTCCCTTTATAATAATTATCAAATCAAAATCAGCGACACAGTCATTCAGCTATTCCCACAAGCTATTATCGTCGTACGGTTGCGACACAATCTGTGGATGAGTAGAAGATAACATTATTAGGAAGGGGGGGTGAGGGAGGGGGAGATGTTATTAACACCACTACTACTACGTAAACATGGGCAGAGGGTATTATTGATTATGCAAAGGCAGAACCCAGTCTATGAGTGCACCATTTCATTTCATCTTTTAAAGAGTGTTTGCCTCTTTCATGAATGAACTGGAGAACAAATTGAGACCAGCAATCTCAATTTTACAATCCAGGTGCTAAAAAAAATATTCAAAGTAACACCATCTGGTGAAACCAATATCGGATTCTTCTTCCGTAGTTGTTCGCAAGCAATTTCTCATTTTTTTTCATATAACTAATACACTCATAGTATTGTAAAAGTTTGTTGTCATGGAGACAAATTGCCATGTTTTTTTTTTAGATATTAACCATTTAAACATTAGTTGAACACATTGCTCCCATTTCCAGTCCTTGAAGCCAGTCTTGTTGAAACAAAGTGATGTGCTGCCCTCTGTAAGCCTGCTTTAAATGGAAATGAAGAAAATATAATCTCATATGTGTGGAAAACTCTCTTGTTTTCAAAAGAACAGAAGAATAGAAAAAATTTGATAAACCTGTTAAACCTGTTTCATAGCAGTGCCTGTACTGCCTTCTTACGCATGAAGTCACTAGAGCAACCCTCTGCGGCCGAGGAACTGAGACAGACAAAAAACTGCACACCAATCACAATGCAATACTTAGTGGCATTTGCATTAGAATTGAAATTTCTAAGAACTTGCATTGCTTGACAACTGTAGTTGCATTTTGCTCCAATTTATTTTGGTGTGGGATGACAGAAGAGAAAGTAAGGGAAGCAGGGAATATTTTAGTGTTCAAACTCTTTGTGTAGCAGTTCTTGAAGGTTTTGAATTTTGTCTCTGTTATAGAGAATTGTGGTTCCTGTGTACAAAACTGCTATACACATTTACATTTCTATAGCAATTGGACCATTTTCCGTAGCATTTTGAGATGCGAGACTGTACAAATTATTCCCTGGGGAGTAATTCTTGACTCTCTGACCAAGACTCCATTGTGTCCTAATCACAAAAATAGTTCCTGCTTTTTTCGAAATCTAAGTCACTCAAAGGTATACTGGGCTAGTTAAGTGAAACTGTTGTTGGTTTGTTCCTCTTATTGGAAGATTATCAGCCCATATGATGTTTAACAGGGATTGATTGTTGCTTTTCAGTAGGACACATCCATTTGATAGTCACCCTCTGAGAACGAGTTTGATCAGGTGCTTGACTTGGTACTAGAGATCATAGTATTGCAGTACAAGAGACCTCAATCAAGAGGATTCCAGGCACAGATCAATGCTAGCTTAATCCTCTTCTTCTAACTACCTAAGCCCACAAGGTATTCATTTTTTATTGCTCTCTTTAATGTGTAATTAAAATTAATTATTCTACCCAGATGAAGTGGCCGCTACCACCGACCAAAATCAGAATTTTCAAGCTTCACAGGAAGCTTCCATCTACCAAAAACAAATTTGCCCCCTGAGGAAATTACTACTAAAAGAATGAACAATATTCAGCAATCCCCCAATAAGAGGGTTCCAACAAGGGGATAACAGATCCCTTTCAGATGAACACAAGTGTTATGTTGCTATGGCAACGACATAGTTCTGTTGGTCGTGTGAATGACTAACCATTATTAGCTGCAAGCATATCAATCATACGTCCCGGTGTGCAGACTATGATCTCAGCTCCTTTCTTGAGTTCTGCAATCTGGAAAATTAATTAAAATGGTAACGTTATCTATCAGAACTTTAAAAATCTCATCACTGTGCTTATAATTTTAAGAACTATGAAAAGAGCAACAAATAAGAAAATCCACGTCATTGTTATGATCCAGCCATAACTAACACAGGTATGTTTATTTCAACACAATGCAACATTCCCTCTATCAAGAATTATCGATAAATCCGTTGAAAGAAGATTGGTTCTTACTTCATATCACCTGAAACTTCCAGGTCAAAGTAATACTGCAACCTGTGGGTTTTGGTTGCAATTCTAGGGATTGCATGGGTTATAAATCTTAAAAAGATAATTTAGTAATCAATTGAAGGTTGATCCCTGTTGGATCTTAAGAAACAGAATGCTTAATTTAAAGGTCGTCACCATTTTACTCAGACAACCAATTAGTTTCACAGTGTCTGGGGTGTAACAAAGAGCTAAAAATTAGTAAAGCAAATGGTCTAAATGTAAGACAGTGGAGATAAACACAATGCAATGAAAACAATTGTAAGCATTAGAACTACCTACGTTCAACAATATGTGATTTAAATAGAAGACGTATTCACCTGTTCACTTATACCAGTACCGCCGTACACACATACGACTTGGAGTCCAAGAGGCTTTGAAAATTTACGACACTCCTTGTATATTTGCATAGCTAGTTCTCTCGTTGGGGCCATTATTAAAGCTGTAAGAACGATAGAACAATAGATTATACAGATGAATGGAACAAATAACACAATCACGCAAGCATCCAATATATCACTAGCTTCTGGCATATGTGAACTTGTCCCATGTACAACACAAAAACTGCCAATAAGTGCTTTATCAGATCCCCTAGCAGGGAATTGCATTTTTGCAAAAAAAGTTTCAAAGTGAAAAATAAATATGAAAAGGTACAGAGTACAGACAAGACTAATACCTCAAATTCTGTTACTTCTAGAAAGTATATCATTGACAGGAAACTGACTAAAATAATACTATATGAAATATAATACTATATGAACAATATGAAAATAATACTATATGGATATAACAAAATACTATACTAAAAAATACTATAAAAAATACTATAAAAGTACCAAAAAATACTATACTAACAATACCATACTAAGAAAAAATAATACTATATGAAAATAATACTATATGAACTATATGAAAAGAGGATTACATATTTTGTTCTCTTCCAACTGGGCTATCCAGCCTTTACTTGGTGATCATTTCTATATATCCAGTGTAGTCCTTAGGTCACTGCTTGAAACCCTAACTCTAGTCAAAAACTTGCTCTGCTCTTTTAAAAAGTTCTTACCACATTCAGAGCAGATATACCCACATCTAATTTAATTTGCAGAAGTTGTTATTGTGATCCAGTGACGAGTATAAATTGCCGGTGGATCGTACCATTCAGGGCGAGGGGAAGTACTTGATAGCATTCATGCACAGGGTCAATATACTTAATACTGCAGTGAGAAGCCATTGCATTGAGTGGGAAGAGCATCAGTCTTATGTCAAAGTTTCTTAACTACAACCCTTTGGAAACAACAACTGTCAGTAGGACTTGATGTATGAAATGCATTATATAACATCCTGCATTAATCACATGATTTACAACTTCATTCAGCAACCTGAACGATCCCTGGAATTCAGTGTTTTTAAGAGACTGGCTTTTCAAATCTGATAATATAAATCTTTAGTCTATTGATATCAGCTATCCTGTTTTCAAACTTAGTCTTGAGATCAGTAAGATAGTACACAACTAGATACTTTGATTGGCAGGAGGTAGGTTGACTGGAGATCAATCAACAGTGGAGACCCATCAACAGTGTCAAAAGTTACCTGGTTACTCTAGAAATGGTAGAGCAGAGGTAACCTGGTTACTCTACACAGGGTAGAGCAGGGTGTAATTGTTGTGGGGAGACAGATAAGGGAGCTTGTGAATCTCAACGGTTTAATGACTGGCTTTCAAAATTGATGATTGAAATCTTTAGTCTGCTAATAGTAGCTAACCCATTCAAACCCAATTCTGCACCAGCATTGAGGAGTGTTCGCTCAGTGGTTAACGCCGGTGCCTTTCAATCATAAGGTCCCCGGTTCGAGTCACTCCCAGATTAATGTATGTTGTCAAGTTACAGAGTTGTTGACAATTGACAATTCATAATCATGGACGTTAAATATGAATGTACGAGACTGACTTCGGTCAGCTTGCGGCTTTGATATGCCAATGATGGCTTCTTCGCAAGTTCCTGCTTGCAGGAGGATCTAAAATACATACATACATACATACATTTGTCTCAAAGAAAAAGTTGAACTGACAAATGATGCAACTTATGTACACACTTTGGGAAAAACAAATGAATCGAGGGAGTAAAATGTTTTCTTACCAATTGGCCCATCTTCCTGTTCCAGTGGATCTTGGTCCATGATGTGTCTAAACATAGGGATGAGAAACGCCAGTGTCTTACCGCTGCCAGTCTTGGCGATGCCGATCATATCTCTCCCAGCCATGACGGCCGGCATCGCCTGCGACTGGATTGGAGTCGGCTTTGCATATTTGTTTCTAAAGAGAATGAACAAACAGATCAGTGATCAGCTGAAAAATCACAAATGGAGTGCATAAAATACCTTAACAATGATTATAACTTGTTTGTTTGTTGGTATTATCCTTGGTCCATTTTTGGAAGAAAATGGTTACTGTTCTTTTATGTATTCCATTGCTTTTGTTCAGTAGCTTGTAAACACTTTGCTTCTTCTGTCCTCGTCCACCTCCTTGTATGTATGTTTGTATGTGTGTATGAGTGTGCATATGTGCACTTGTTTTGTATTATGACGGAGGACTTGAACAAAAGAATTCCAGGTCCTCGGATGTAAATTCTAAAGATTCACCATGTCCTTGAAAGAATTCTATTGTTATGGGGTATTATTAAGGTTAGGGTACGTGGATTTGAACAATGGAAAAATTAATGGGGTCCTCGGTCTGAATGTAAAACACACCTGTATGTGTGTGTATGTGTGTATGTAGTTATGTATGTACACCATTGTACGATTTATACGGTAATGTGGTAATAAATTGAAACTCAGACTCAATAAACAACTTAAAATCAAACTCATGCTGTAGAAGATCTTAATACAAGTTTTTATGTTCAAGTAAGTAATATGATAAGATATATCTGGGACAGTCTCCAATTAATTCTCAAAGGGTAATTGCTTTTCACAGACTTCTGTGTTTCAACCTTTACTTCAATGCAATATTGCTTACAACTCACTTTTTAAGCACTGTCAGCACTCTGTGGGAGACTCCGCACTGTACCCATGATTCTACCGGCTTAGGGCAATCCTTACCCCTTACATGGATCCCCTCCATGTCAGATCTTCTCTTGTCAACCTCTGGTGATTAAAGGAGAAACATTTGTAAGACTCTGACAGCTAATGAATTGTTGCTGTCAACGAAAAATCATTGGTTATGCCTTTCGATTTGTGCATGTATGTTGCAGGCTTTTTTTGGAGGAGGGAGGGGGGGGGCTGTTTTGCCTCAAGTTGTTTCATTGAAAGGTTAGATTTTCCATCTACTCCAAGTTATCATGAGTTAGGAACAATATATTCAGATGAGCTTTCCAACTAACAGTATGGAATATTTTTCTTTTTCATGTAAGTGTCACCATTGTCTGCATAGCTCTCAACACAACCATACTGATACGATAACAAATGGAATTCTTGTAAATATACTAGCACCAGATTGAGTAATTACTATTGCACTTACAGTCACATACTTAAATAAGGGGTTCATCAATGGTCTAGCGTGCGTTACTCACAGGATTAATGCACGATCGGGGGATAATGCAAGCGATGCACGAGGGCGGAGCCCGAGTGCATCCAGCGATAGCATTAACACCTGGAGTGCATTAATCATGTGAGTAACGCACACTAGACCGTTGATTAACCCCGTTCTGTCATACACTACCATTTGTGTGGGGGAAAAATCATACAACAAAACAATTTTGGTTACATATAACCAAAGATTTATTAAAGTGATGCCCCGTAATTTTACCTTGCGTTACTCACAGGATTCACCACGGTCAGCTGACCTGAATGGACCAATAGGATTTAGGAATCTTTACTAAGTATGAATGAACAATATTTAAACTAAGGTGAAATTCTACCTGTGCCTGCACCCATGCTACTGAACACATACTACCAATCTGCTATCTATAGAATAGCCTCGTACTTGTACCCATATTCCTACCAATGGAAAATTCTATATATGCTATTACACACGCTACTGAATACATACTACCAATCTGCTACTGATAGAATAGCCTTGTACATGTACCCATATTCATACCAAGGGGAATTTCTATTTATGCTAGTACTCAAGCTACTGACCCATGTACTACCAATCTGCTATCCCTAGATTAGCCTCTATAGTACCCATATTACCTACCAAGGGGAAATTCCATTTATGCTAGTACTCAAGCTACTGACCAAGAACTACCAGTCTGCTATCCATATAACAGCCTCGTACTTGTACCCATATTCCTACCAAGGGGAAATTCCATTTATGCTAGTACTCAAGCTACTGACCAAGTACTACCAGTCTACTTTCAGTAGAATAGGAACATTCACCTTCAACGGTCATTCTGGCAAGCTCTGGTACCTCTACATAAAAGTCCTTCTTGAATGGCTTATATGTGATGGTAGAGTGGTCAACAACCATTAGATCTTTCTTCTTCTTTTGTTCCAAGGCAGCTACTGCATCCATCAAGTTACCCTGCTGTTCCTCCTCAGAGGACCACTGCAGAGGAAACATTCAATATTTATTAACATTCAAAGCAGTCAGTAGAGGGCATCCTCTGTAAAATAAAAAATGTAGCAGGGGAAACAAGAGAAATACAGCTGAAGGGTGTGGGGGGATCCAGCAGCAACAGCCCTGTTCTAGTAAAGAATGGGATAGAGGTAATTTGGTCCATACATTATGATCCCTGCGACCCTTGCTAATAAAAGTGATAAGCATATGATCTTCCTGCAACTATCCAACCTAATGTATGATGTATTCTTATCCTTTATGCTTTGTTCCAAACTTGTAACTTAGATAAAGACTGCAAAGTACAAACAAATAAGGAGTTACTCTGATTACCACGGTTACTTACCACAGTACTAACAATACTGCATTATAGAAATGAATCCAAAGTGACAAACTTTAACAAAAGTGGATACAGAAGCCACTCAAGTCAAAATCAAGAAAGCATTGCTACATTCTGCGCCATTAGAAGGGTTTCTTTTCGAGGGGGCACGACCACAATTTTCCGGAAAAAAACTGAAAGGCATGATGACAAAATGTTTAAAATACCATCAGTTTTGTTCAGCCCTATCAATATAACAAAGTTTCACTATGCTGAATTTGGGGACAGTCCAGACAACGTAAAACTTTTGTTGGTCTCAACGGTGCAGCTACAATGAAGTACAACAGAAACAGCATCATCGGTTTTATTGAATCACAAGTTCTCCTTTTTTTTGGCTCTTTACCTCCATTGCATCTTGGTCATTCTCCATGAGTTCGCCTTTCTGTTTCGACGTCCTGGATCCTTTAGAAGACTGCTTCTTTGCAACTCCGGTCAAAACGCTGAGTTTTCCTATCGAGGTCTGTCGACAGCAACAATGACGACAAAAAAATTACAGAAATGATCATCATATTTCGTATTATTATTTCTTTTCATCATACATATATCGTTATGCAAATTACTGTGAGGAAAATTCTCACAAAAACTTCTTCTTAAGGCTGATCATTTTGTACTTACTACCAAAGTAGAGGCCAGCTGTATTTTTACCACATGAATGAAGCATGCTCATACGGTTAACCGAGTTTTCAAAGTGGATTCAATTTTACAATCAATAAGAAAATAAAATTACATCAATGATGCTCAGAGATTACCCTCCAGTAAAAGGGATCAGGATGAGGGGTCAAGGGCCAAGCCAAGGGTCAAGATAAAAGAACTGTAGAAAAAACAGCTTTTGACAGGAATAACTCAACAGAGAGATAACTATACGGCATTGGGAGACCACTTTTGGTTATTCTTGCATCACTGGAAGAGAAACTGTTTTGCTTTAGAAGTATCCTTACCTCACTGGGCTCCTTTTGGGGCTGTGTTGCAGGTGCTTTCACAATACCACCTCGTAGGCCTAGCCTCTCCCTGTCGCCAGCTTTGATTTTCTGGACCTCATCTGTTACTCCCTTCATAAATGCATCCAACGGATCGACTCCATCCTCTTCTTCTTTTTCGTCGTCTGCCTCTGCTCCTTTGTCTTCTGATTCATCTTCCATCTTCTCTTCCTTCACCTCTTCTTCCTGTCGAATAATTTTTTTAATTTATTTTTTTATAATAATAATTACAAATATATAAACAATCAATCTCGAGGGTTACATCTTACGACAACTAAAGCTGGCAGATATTTCAAAAATGTTAAGCTGAACAGTTTCTAGAATACAGTAAAATCATCAAGTTCCAAAAAAAGTTTCCGATTAGCAATATTATCTCATTTGGATTTGTTTTTTTTAACAGATTGGGAAGACCGTTCCACAAATGTCACCTAGATGAAGAGATCATCATCTCCCTGTTCGGGTCTTTTATTTCATTGTTTAAAATACTAGGACAGAACAAAAGAAAGTACACGATTACATCAGGAAGCCAAGTGATGCAAACCCCAGGTGTGAAGATAACATCAGTGTACGACTATGTTGTACTATTTCAACATGGAATTGTAAAAGGAATTTACACTGATACAAAACAAATGAACCAAGCTATGGATAATTATACTATAAATGAAATTCCCCATATTCCATAACAGAAGAGGAATTGTTGTGATACCACAGGTGTGAAGATAACATCAGTTACGACTATGTTGTACTTTTTAAAAATGGAATTGTAAAAGGAATTTACACTGATACAAAACACATCAACCAAGCTATGGAAAATGATATTATAAATAAAATTAGCCATATTCCTTACCGGAAGAGGAATTGTTGTGATTGTACACTTCACAATTGAAAATTTTAATCGATCAGTTTATTCACACGTTTTTAATCAAATAAGAGATTTGACGCACCTCTTCAACTTCAACTTCAACATCTTCGTTATCGTCCTCATCGTCATCTTCGAGACTCCATTTCTTCTTCTGTTCATCTTGAGTGTTCTCCGTGACGATGGTCTCCTCTGCCGCGGCTGCTGCTTCTGCTGCCTTCTTCCTCTCTTGTCTCCATCTCTCTATCCTCTCTCTCCTCTTCTGCATCTCTTCTTCCAGTTTCTTTTGCTCCTGGTGATGTCAACATCCAAATCAATCATTTCAATATTGTGTAATCAAAGAATTAAATGGCCAGTTGACCAATTATGGCCAATTATTTCCCTTCTACCCAGGTGTTCTGTAGCAATGCATGTTTCACATCAGATCTGTTCAAAAATTTGACTGTTTTTTTTTTTTGCTTTAATTAAATTCTCTCTCAGTTTAGAAATGCTCCACAATATATTTTATCCTTTCATTATCTCCAATTAAGTTTTGTGCATTAGTTTTAATCTAAAATTCACAATCCAATTCAAAACCACTATGAATGAATCCAATCCAAAATCTTTCAGATTTTTATGCACAATGTCTTCTGTAACTGTCCACCATTGATGGGTCTATCTGTAATTAGTCTCAACAGTTTTACACAAGTCTTTACTCACTCTGAATTATGACATGGTCCACCCCCAACAAATCCGTAATAATTTTATTGCCAATGTCACTTTGCTCCCGACCACCACCACACCCCCTCCCCCTTCTCCTCCCCATGCTACACTTTTCATTCCACAATCTCATTAACCACTTTGAATCTTGATGAATATACTAATACAAGAGAAACAAGTTGCAGGATAAACCCAAGAGAGAAGAGAATTGGAAACAAGGATCGTTAAAACAAAGAACGATAAAACTCACCAATTCAAGTGCTTTGCTGCTGTCTTCCTTCTCTTTCTTTTCTTCTTTTACTTTTGCTTCCTTTTCCTTTCATGAAAGAGAGAATTAAAACTTTTATATTTTAATATTATAAGCTTAATATTTTAATAAAAAATACATATTCAATATTTGTTAATATTTTAAGCTGAATTTTTCTCCTTTTTTCCCCACTGTGAGTCCTGCAGTACAAGAGGGTTTTCCTTTGACAAAAGTCAACATAGCTAGAGTATAGGAATTATAAAACTTACTGGTTTATATATTTACGAGTGACCCACTTACCTGTCTCCCCACAACCTATGCACCGCATTCTACCGTGTCTAGAATGCCCTGGTAATCTTTTAA
>JAIPMN010020084.1:0-19525 GCA_020650975.1 Apostichopus californicus
TCTGGCGTTTGAAGCCGTATTTACGGAAAGTTGTGCATGGATGGTGTTGTAGAAATGTAGATAAACCATTCTAAGACATGAAAATTTTTCATTTCATAACCTCTTTAAAGGCATTGAAGACTCGCCCCAAACAGCGTTAACTTTCTCTTGCTTGCAAGTGACGTTTTGTTTGTGTCGCTACAAAATGCAGACAGTAATGAAACGTGATACCTTGTTATCTTTAGCTGGACCTGAGATGTCCATCGCTGCATCATTTGTACACTGTGCTGTGGGTATTGACGGCAGCTGTATGTACTGACTGAACACCAGTGTCTAATTAATACCAACGGTTGCAGCTGTGTGTGTATTTTCTGGAATCGATGGTGGTGTCTAACACTTCTGTTACACCTCATTTGAAACTAGGTCAGATTACCGGCATTTACGTTTCTTTTTGCGCGAGTCTTCACACCCTTTAATCTTAAAGGTACTATATGATTGAGAGATTTGCAAAATTGGTCACAAAAACTTTCAATATTACAATACACATTGAGAATTCCTCTGATGGCATTCGATATTCAAAGCCTGTGACAAATCTTTGAGTATCCAGTGTTGTCGTAGCGACTGAGGTTGAACAAGGCAGATTTACAATTGATCATTTTGAGACCATGCATCAAGTATTTTTTAATTTTTTTTCTTAGGGAGCCTGGGGGGAGGGAGGGGGGTCAGGGTGGGGGAGCCCTGTCTTCATATTTCTGTTGTATGCATGGTCCCTATATAGAAACCTGGACTAGCATATTTCTGCCTCAAAATACTTACTTTTCATCACTGAGATATTTGATTGCCTAATCTTCTGTTGAGACCTGTTCATGCTCCACATAATGGACAGGGAATAAGTTATCTGGCGTAATGAGAAACAAGTTGCACGTACAGTGAACCTCAATCAACTGCTTGAAAACATATGAACATTGGATTAAATATTCCCAAATCTCTAAGAATAATATGGATAGAATCTTTGGCAAAATATCTTCGAAAACTTCTAGCAACAATTAGCATGCTAAAATTTGGGGGCCAGTAAGGGTGTATTGCTATATAATGTATTTATAGTTTAATTATTGTTTGGTACAATGGTATAGTTCAATTAACTTGTTACAAAATGGAAGTTGGGGGATACAGTGTCCATATAGCAATAACGTCCAGTTTTGTAGTGATATTCTACAGCACAGTACTTTTTTGATATGGGTTCAACTCTCAGTGGCAATTAACAGAACTATGTCAATGACCGTATTTTAACTGTGCAGTAAGGATTATTGTATATATGTAGTGAAAGCATCCATAGGATAAGCATTGTTCAGGACTACCATAGTGTACGAATTCAGGGGATAATTTATTCAATATTATATTTGCAAAATCGGCAACCTGGTGCATATATACTGTATGCATTTTTTGTACACTGATGCATATTTTTCCATTATGTTATGAGAAGTGAAACCATCATAAACAGGCCTGAAAACTTCTGTGCAGTATGTGAACACAAAAATTGATCGGTGAATTGTTAAGATTTTTCCATTTTCTTGCAATCTTAGCAGGGGTCTACATAATTGTAAAAAAGAACTGTAATTTAACACAACCATCATAATTTATCTGTGTGAAAAAGATGCTGTTATGAATAACTTCAGCAAACAGCTGGTAATAGTTTTTTTCTTTTCTGTTTGGGATTTCATCATCTTTCCCTCATATATGGTAGACTGAAGACTTGGGCAAGTCTAAAAATGACATCACAGAGCCACCTGAGTTAGAATGCTGTAGTTTTGTTTATTCATTTATTTATTTGTTCTTTGGTAGGTTTGTAAATTATGAAGTTTGTAATATTGCATAACAGTATCGTTGGTGTCTGATTGATTGTGTAACAGTACCTACTGCATGCATCACCATGAAAATATGAATTCGAATCAAAAACCTGAAAAGCATACAATTTACATAATTAGTGATATCATTCCATCGGGGTGTTGACAATGTTCAGTCTTTTAATGTGACTTTTGACTGCACAGCTATTTAGGCCTGACAATGGGGAGAGGAGGGGAAGTAGAGCTACAGCCCCAGGTATCGGGAATTAGTCCGGGGCCGGGGGAAATATGGGATGAGGTAATTGTTCTCATTTCAGTTATAATAAACTTAAGGAATAATGAATATTTCAAGAAAGCCCCGGTGACGTAATTGTTTCTTAATTGGCTCCAACTGACTCTTGATATCCCTGAGGATATCCCGCAAACGGAAGATATTTCTTTCCTGTTTGAGGTCGCTGTTCATCACAACCATTTCTATGAATATAGATAAAGTTCATTGCTGGATCTGCTTCTCCTTAAACTTAGAATCTTTAATTCCCAGATAGACTAGTCATACGTATCTACAGATCACTGTTTGTGGATCATGTAGTATTACATCAGGACAGGCATGCCTCATAAGTTACCTAAATAACATGGGCCTGCTTGTTATGACTGTTTGATTAAACCCCAGAAATGGAGATTTCTTGTTTTGGAACCAGCATTTAACCTTCACCTCTTTATAAACTTTCATAATGATAGGATATTGTGGGTGGGATATTGACCACCATACTTACTGAATAGCTGGACTTCCTATTTTATTATTTCCTATAGACTTGAGAAGTGAAGGTCACAACAGATTAGTTTGAAGTAGATGTTTATATGATGTATCATCAATGCATATACTTTACTGTGGATCTCTTGAAATAGCTTTGAAAAGTTAATTTCAGATTTGATAGTGATGTATCCATTTAATCGTAGGCGTTTACTTCATACGCTTACAGTGAGAAATTGTTACACATACCAGTGAATTTATTGAACAATGAGCAAACTGTATTTCGAATTTGCCTTCAAATTTTAATATTCATTTTAATATATAAAATCAATATTCAGATTCAAATATGATGGGTTTGTTTACCAGAATATGCACTGTGAGCTTGTACAGCACTGTGTTTATGTACAACAAACTTTTATCCCTTCTCGTACCTCACTAACATATTTTGGGACAAAAGAAATTTATCGCATTTTAGGCCGGAAGGTTTGAGCACGCAGCCTTGTTTATTGATCCTAATTTAGGTACTTTGTATAGATACAATCCTACTTTGTATTGCAAGTATATTATTATTGACCACCTTCAGGGTACGGTAGTTTCAATAATTGATGTAAACATGACTGCTGAATTTAGTTTAATTCAAGGTCACTGAGCCCATTGTCTATTTGCTTTTCTTTGGGAGGTTAGGAAATTGCACAAACTCAAGCAAAAGTATATACACGAGCCAATAGTCTGACGTTCTGTTGTCACCATGACTTCCTAAAAAAAAACCAAATTTTGACATCCTTTTTGTTTCCTTTTGCTGGTAAACACGTTTGTGAATCATGCTGACAGATGACATTTACATCTGTTAAATGTTTATACGAAACCAGGCGGCACTGGTCGGGCGTTGGGGTCACTGTCATAGTTCATTGAAGGTGATCAGGATTGCCCAAAAATATGCTAGAAAAGTCAGATAATGGGCACCCATGCTCAGATAGTATCAGTGTGTATTTTACTGCCACTCTTAAGATAGTTTATCCACAATTTTTTATAAATTATGTTTTAAAAAAATTGTTGAGCCGTCATATATGTAGTACATCGGTGATTTCCTGATTTTTGTGTAACACGAGGTAAGTTTGAACAGCAGACTCTTCGTTGTTTTTACATCGCGCTGTCCAGGTCCAGTGCGAAGAATGTTGGCATGTAGGCTACTCTAACGTTTACACAAATTGGACAGTTCTGCGAAACCTAAGCTTCTCTTTCTGCTCTGACATCGATTCCGTGAAGTTTCATCTTTCGATGTCCCAAATACTTTTCAAGCGTCCTTTTACTGTAAAGTCGATCCGTGAAGTTTCTTTCAGCGATTTCGAAGAACGGTTTATGAACTGTGGTTTGACTGTGAGATGTGCAAGGCTATGTACGTACCAACTGGGCATGGTAGGCTGTATACGTACCTGGCGATGTGTACGTAATATGTAATAGACAATCACCTGTGCGTGTACATGCGAGAGTGTATTTGCTGCGGAAATGGGAGTGCTAACTTCAAGTCGCTCATATTTTGCCTATTTGCCTGCACTACATCATTCACCAA
Organism: Apostichopus californicus; assembly: GCA_020650975.1. Taxonomy (NCBI): domain Eukaryota; kingdom Metazoa; phylum Echinodermata; class Holothuroidea; order Aspidochirotida; family Stichopodidae; genus Apostichopus; species Apostichopus californicus. Next base: position 4,145 of record JAIPMN010020084.1, read on the forward strand.
ATTGATACGCTAGAACAAATGGTGCTTTTGGTGAGAAACTGGTGAATTTGAAAACCAGATTTCTAAAAGAAGAAAACGCACATGGGACAATTTTCACATCCATGGTTAGAAAGAAGAAAATAAGAACTATGAGGACAATGTATTCAAATCTTCCTTCCACCAGACAATTCCTTTAAATAAATATTGCCCTGACTGTAGAATAAAGTTAATTTATTCCCCAATAATGGTCCACTGACATGGAAAGTATGTATACATGTAACAAATATCCTGTATTTAATTACAAGTTAACTATGCTAAGTAGTACAAGCTCTTCTACCACCTTTCCTGGAATCCGGTAGTTTCTTAAACACTACAGGGGTCAATATCCTTGTTGTCATTGACCCTATTCACGTATCAATTAATGTTGACAACTTATGCATTGTGTGGTAAATTAATTCTTAGAAGAGTTTCTGTTTACTTGGAATTTATGTAAGCCAGAAAGGTATAAGTTTGGTTAATGATTAAATGTTACATTAGGCTAGATGTACAGTAGTTGGTTGGTTAAGGTGGCTGTCACTGGTATCTGTTGTACTGTTGTACATGTTTTCTTAACCTGCCCTTCATTCACAATCTTTGGTATATATGTGAGAAGTAAGGACTGGTGCCTACTACAGACCCCTGTCGACTATGTCATTACTGTATGTCAGCGGTTGCCATCTTTTTGTTATCTTGTGCATGTAATATTGTGTAAGGAGAGGGGGTGGGAGGGGGCGGAGGGGGGAGATATAATTTTTGTTGATTGGGAGGAGGGAGTTGGAGAGTGGGAGGGGTGTAAGTAGGGCTTATGGTATCACTCATTTGTTTGGCATGACTTCTGTATGGTTGGCAGAAAACTAGCTGCAAGTTCTGTAATACTTTGGTTAAAAACTGCGTGAGGCCATCTGAAAAAGTTAAGTTTCTGTTGCTTGCAAGTGACGTTTTGTTCGTGTCGCTACAAAATACAGACAGTAATGAAACGTGATACCTTGTTATCTTTAGCTGGACCTGAGATGTCCATCGCTGTATCGTTTATACACTGTGCTGTGGGTATTGACCATGTGCTGTATGTACTGACTGTACACTATTGTCTAATTACTGACGGTAGCAAGCTGTGTGTGTATTTTCTGGGATCGATGGTGGTGTCTAACACCTCTGTTACACCTCATTCGAAACTAGGTCAGATTACCGGCATGAGACGTTTCTTTTTGCGCGAGTCATCAAACCCTTTAACGTAGGGCAGCTACTCTAGCTGTCAACTCCTGTAAACACTAACACTGTAGCAAGCAATATTAAGAACATTCAGTGACTACTTTGCTGCACTTTTCTGACCTAAATTTCTGCTATTGCCCTTTCATACCTTTTGATTGCTTCTTTTTCTTCTCAATTAGCTATGACAGACAGGAGCCAATCTATGCATGTCAAAAATTTCACCTGAGTACAAATTCTTTCAGTTTTGGTTAATTGTAGCAATGGTGACTTATATATAAAGGACAGAGTAGAAAACAATATTGATGACACATCATTACACACCTTTCCTTTCACTGAAGATAAACTAATTGTTTAATACTAAAGGTGTTATGGGATTATTTGTCATGTCTAAATGCAGATCCTCTATACATATTACACAATTGACACCTTAACAACAAATTGGTTTTCAAGCCTTTATCATTAAATCTGAACTATTTTTTCTTTCTTTGCAAGCCCTTCAGTTATGGGTCATATTTTTATGTATTCATGTCTTTTATTTAGTTTTGCCCCATTTCACTTTACGACCCATTTAGTATCTAGTATCTATTCTGATGGTCCCAATAGCACTTGACATCTAAAAGCTGAGCCACAACTGAGACTGCAGGCTTTTTCCTGAACTGCAGCTTCCTGAATGGGTGCATGCTTCCTGCTTGCCTTTGAAACAATATCTATTGAAGCCTTTAACATGTGTTCTGGTTTGATAGCCGAAAAATGTTTTACTTTCACTCTCCTGTTTACAGCTCTTCAGGAAGCTTTTCGCACTGTGGACGTGGAACGCTCGGGTACGATCGAGACTGAGCATTTGCCTGGACTTGTGGGAAAACTACTTCGCAAAGACGCCAGTAACAATAACAACAACGTCGTTTGGCAGAGGAGAAATAGCCAGAATACTTTGAAAAACGGTAAGGTTTGGGTAAGGGAGAGTGGTTTATAACAGGCCAACGCAATTTAAGAAAGGGTTCTCTATGCATGTACTTAATAGGTAGAGAGAGAGAGAGATACGAAGGTAAGAGTTAAATGAGATGTTATACATGTGGGAGGGGCGTTTGTGTGTATACTGTCTGTGCATGTATATCAGGGGATGTGCTGGACGGACAAGACTTAAAGCAGCATGCAGCGTTTATTTGGGTACAATTTTTAAATATCACTGGATAAAAAATACAATTATCAATGAAGTTCATTAGCTTGACTTTTCATCTTTTATTTTAAATTGATGAAAATTTAGTGGGAATTGTTGCAGAATTCTTGAGTTCCTATTTGCATGTATCTGTTTAGTACTAACATAGTTATATTTTAAATCTGTCAGCAGGGTGATGAAATTGTAACAGTTGAATTGCAATCATTAAAACCTCCGTTCATTTGGAACAATCTATACGAATTTCCTAGTTTGACCAATTGCAAGTGTATTTTATATGATACTTGATAGGGTTGGTAGCGTTGAGCTGGTCAGCTGAGCTAATTAGCTAATTTGGTTCTTTCACTCATTGTTCCCTATTTGTCGTTACTGACCTAATAACAAATGAGCATTCCCTAGCTTAAAGGAGAATAGGATGTTGAGTAAAACCTTCCGTATAACTTTCTTCATATTTTACAAGCAAACCCTCTGCTCACACACCTGCTGGTAGGATTGCCACAACGAACTAATTTTGATTATGCGATCTTGACAAAAGTAGGTCTATATTGTCCAAAATATCACATTTTATAGTTGATTTTCTGTAGCTTGTCACCGACGAGATTATGTTCACGTGTACATGCCTGTAAGCCACACCTATCATTTCAAATCTTCAATCTCTGTGGTGAGCAGTTTTGCGGATATCACATGTGCACTTAATGTATGATCGTGAATATGATAGACGACTACTAATGCTAATAGGGCCTATGAAGTTCGACAGAGGCTATGCTGCATATATCAAAGAAGTTACTGTGTTGTACTTGTAACAAAGTAATCATTCTTTTATATAGCTAACCCTACAGTGTAGGCAGTTGCATTGGCATTTGACAACCAGCAAGTTTTGCTAAATCCAAAACATTCAAGCACGTGTATCGTAAAGAAATGACTTATAGTACAAATATTGGTGCAAGCTGGTTCCTACCTTATAATGTGTTGCCTTGAAAATATTAACGGTTCCATGTCCGCAGTGAAACGAAAGCAGACAATTTCACTTTTGCGAAAACAACTGTCAACAGCATTATAAGTACAGTCTTACAGGGCTAATAATAATAAACCCACTACTATGACCAAGAACTAGTACAACGTTGTAGTACAAGGCGGCTGTTTGGTATCCTAGGAAATTATGTCTGAGAAGCAATTCCCTTCAGCGACAATTGCTGTACAATTACCACTGTGACCCAAAGGGGGTTTGTTTTGTTGCCATCTATCCAGGGAGTGTGCATTTGAAGCACTGTCAATCATGATGGGATATGAATATATAGTGTGAAACATTAGAGAACGAAAATGACTACCCCACGTTCCTTATCCTCTCATTTTATGATCACATTTTCTTTTAAAATTTCAGGGTACTTTGAACAGCTCATGCATGAAACGTGCTATCTGAATGTGCTATCTTGCATTTACGTGACACGTTTGAGAACGAACAGCACAAATTTTTAGCTCTTTTCTGTCTTGGTTTTGAGTACAGTTTTTTGGCATGCAATGCCCATGCCATGTGTTCAGTTTATCCAGTGAAAAACTAAACACATGTATACCATAGATTACTAAAATAAAGCAGCTACATTCAATTTTTGTTGGCAGTTTTACCATTTACACATTATTGCTCAAAATGAGATAGCAATTGACACAAAGACACCCTGAAAGACCCTTTCACCGAATGAAAGTGAAAGACTGGAGTGGAAACATTTAATTTGCTTTTGATCCTAGAGTTTCCGATGTTGTGCAGGCAGACATCTTCTTGACATAAGTATTTAAACCACATGTAAGAAGCAAATTGAAGAAATGCTGAATTTTCAACTTTTATTTAATTCTTTGAAATGGAACTCAAACATATCAAGTTCGTGACCTAACATACAATGTCATGGGAAGTGAAGAAATCCCCAGAGAATAATTTCGAAAATTTCTGTTAAAATGTTTAAAGGGTGAAACTTTCCATTTGTTATTACTGCGTGCCTTTTATAATGCGTCGACATGTGCTATATGTATGGTTATGAGGTAGATCAACACAGAATTACAATATAAAAATGATGACACTATTTATATTGACAACATCCTCAGGCTTGACAATGACATGTCATTTCAGATTATAGCTGAATGGGATTGACAGCAAAATGAATTTGACCTCCCAATATTCACTACATTTATTCGCGATTGTATTGCTATGGTGTTCAATAGAAATATGGTACTCAATAGAAGTATGTTACTCAACAACACGGTTATATGGTACTCACTAGAAATGTGCTTCCTCCATATTATTTAAAGTGAGGTGTGCTCACTCAAGCCCTCTCTTTATTCTTTATTCTTCTGACTCTTCTGCAATTAAAGGGTCGTCAACATCAGCACCAAATTTAGAAGTCACTTATTTTGTGCTTTGTGAGTTTCGACAGGGATCTCCTTATAAGATCATAGAATTGATTAGAAATGGTACAAGGAATCAAAGAGGAGCCCTTGCCTCCAACCCATCTCCCCCCCCCCCCACTCCCCACCTCTAGTTTACCTCAGAGTGCACAAACTTTGTCCACACTCCACTTGCAAACATTCCATGTTTGTTTAGTTCTCACCTGCCTAAATGCTATATCCCTCCGAAAGAAGATGCAATTACAAGTAACAGGCTACAATAGTATTCATGAATGAGTTTTCTTGGTTCATGTGGTAATGTCTGACTCCAGCTAACTCAAGCTGTTCCGATCCCTCCCCCTTCCCCCTCTCTCACACGTGCACACAACATACAATGTAAGAAGGTTCATCACCATGAGTGTCTGTGAACCAAATTATCAGAATATAGGATCCTTATCCAAAATTACACTGAACAGGTTGAACGTGAGATACAAAAGTGAAATAAAATTTCTGACAGATCTTTTATAAATTCAATTTCAAATATAGTTAGAGATGATAGCCTGGTAGTCTATTCACCAAAACTACACATCTTTGCTACAATGTACACATATTGGTCATTCTTGGATAATTTGGTACATTTTTTTTGGACAACCAAATTTGCTGTTTATCACTAGTACTACCCAGAAGGATGACCTGGTTGTGTGAGGGACAACCAGAAAATATTGTTAAAAATTTGCCTTGGTAGTAGGAATGACTTTTAATCCTGGATATTACCATACATTCAAGCCATATGGAATGCGGTACAAAATTCAGTACCTTGGCTTGTTTTGATCATTTCTAGCTAGATTTATGTGTTTCATCGTTCCACTGTTTTTCATTTCATTCAAATAGATAGGACTTGCATGAAATGAACAGGATTTCCTAAAGCTATTTGAATATAATGTTTCCTTTCTAATGTTTTCGATAGAGGAACAGTTCAAGCTGTGGTACACAGGAATCTGTGACAATGAATAGAACATTCCCTGATGTCTTCACATGTAACAGGCAGCGAGTCAAAATAATCATGTGATTTCTCAGGCAATAACACTGTTTATAGAAATTCTAGAAATAATTCCCAGAGGTAGATACCCCAACTTGCCATTTAAAGGTAGGTAATATTCATGAGAAATGTAAGGTAAGGTATTTGAGGTAAACAGTCACTGGAGCCAAGACAAATAAGATTGTCTCTGTGAGGAAACTTAGATATCTTCAAACTGTACAGGGCAGCTCAATATTTCACTTATAGTCAACTGGGGGACTATCAATAGTGGATGCTTCCACTCTCCACCAGCGTTACTGGAGTAATAATCTCTGGGGTCCTAAGACACCATATGCAATTCCCCTTCCTGTTTCTCCTTAAAGGATTGGTTCAGGTGTTTGACATGTCTATTTTGTATGAAAGAGCACAAAAAGACAAAAAGATCAGTGAAGAAACTACCATGAAAGCATGCTCTGTTAAGGAGATATGACACTTTGAAGATATCAAAATTTCTTTGAAAATGACTGGTATAGAAAGACTAACTTTGAGGGTGTGATGTCACATCCTCACTTCCTTAACATGTGTGAATATATTTCTTTAAAAATTATTTACATTTTTTAACACATTTGAAAATAATATAATCAAAAATTCTTCAGATGTTTAATCTCAAATACTTCCTTTGACAAATATGAGATCTCCTGACATATCTTTTGGTTGAAAGTCATGAAATCTCACAAAATATTTAGAGAAAAAAACAAAGACTTTTCAAGGAATATGAGGATGTGACATCACAGCTAGTCAGATTTCAGCAGTTTCTACACAATCTGATAAAACTTTACACTTGAATATCTCTTTAACTGAAAAAGATTTTTGAACAGTTTTTTCACCATTGTGTTTCTTTTATTGTCCTCTTTCATATAACATAAACATGTATGACAACTGATTAAGTTTGCAAGCTCTACAAAAACTTGAAATTTGGTGCTTCTTGCCTGTTATTCTAGGATGCCATTGAGCAACCCCCTAGACTGCTGCCTCATACTGGCTATAGATTGTATGATCTAGCACCGCTCTACACTAAGATGACCAGATGTACCTGATTTCTGGTAACATAGTCCCTGGATTTCACATACACTCCCTGGATTAAAAGTGCCCCTGGAACTATTCCCAAGTTTATAAAAAAGCCTAGAATAATTTGACAATATTTGACAATATGCCTATATTAGTGATCCTGGAGGATGCAATATATACATGGGCATTTCTACAACAACATCCTTGAAACATAGCACAAGCAAACATTGAAAGGCTCTCAAAATCCCACGTGCCCTTTAACATGAAAATTGTAGATACTAACCCTGATGTCAATGGGGGCTGGGGAGGGGGCAGGTTCTACATCAATATCATGTCCCTGAAAAAAAAAAAATGTGGTCAACTTTAATACCCTACACGCCTTTATTTACCCGAAACCGAGCTCGGTATTTCTCAGTACATCCTGTAACAAAGGAATATGATAGATGGACATTAACTACAATATATGGATTGGCTGTTGCTTTAAACGATATGTAATTTGCTACTGATTTAAGTTGCAATAAAGTTAAGTATGCAGCCAACTTCACTTTAGTATGTGAGCTAGTGATCACTGGCTGAGTTGATGGGGTTATGCGGTGAAATATTGTGGTCATGTGCTTTGTGCTAAAAGAAATCAAAATAAATATTACCGATGGTGACTCAGTTACAACTCACGTTTCCCCGAGGGGCCTGTTAGGTCTGTCACACCATTGAGTTGGATATATGAAGGCATGCATTAAAATCTTACCAGATGTATTGCACTGTCAAGTTACCTGTTTCTATTGTGTGTATCATTTTCACAGCACTAGCTGTTTACTATTTGTTTACTATTTGTCACTTGTCAGTGGACCTAGAGGAAGTTAAGCTAATTGGAGTGATATTGACCCAGTATATGTGAAAATAATAGCTCCAATCTTTGTCATCGATACAATTATAATCAATGGATAACAAACTCTCTTTTTTCTCTTTGTTACACTAGTTCCAGCCTATAGATTGTTCTTTCTTTTTATATACTAGTTGTACATCTGGTTGTAGGCTGCATATAGGGGACCATACACCATGTGTTGTTAACTCAGTTGGTTGGCTGCACTAACATTGTGTGATTTTGTTTCCATCATAATAATACCTGTGGCATCTGTTTCACTACCATACATACAGGACAGAGTTGTATTTTTTAAAGTTAACCCAGTAACTATTGTGGTAACTGTATAGTTTCTTCAGTTTTGAAGAGTGAAATTTGAAAAGCTATTTTCTACTAAAAGTGTTTGTACCTTCACCTGCCTTTTAACATCATTCATTGCTTTGTCACATGGACTGTGTATCTGGTCACCTTTAGTTCTTTGTTTTTCCAAGTTTGACTCGGTTACTGTGCAGAAAGCCTGTCAATGTTACGTCTGATCTGTTTGCATTAAAGGAGGGGAGTTTTCACACACACACAGACATAGTTTGTTTTGTGTGAGGAGTCTACAAGGAAATGAAAGCTAATGCAGTCCCTATTAGTGAAACTAATCTAGATGATTTCAGTTGTTTATTGACAAGACATTATTAGTGTATCGTGCAGTCGCTTTGAGAGTCACACTCTCTTGTGTGCAGACGTTGTAGACAGAGTGGAAAGACTTCAATGTGCAGCTAGAGTTTTAACAGAGAACATCAATTTAAGAACCCTGGCAGGGTATTTTAATCAGGTAAGGAGAACTCTCAGTGGTGTGTTGCAATTGTGAGGTTTGTGAGCATGTACTCTCTGTGAAGATATACTACTGTATGTAATATTGGGTGGTTAGCAAACAGGACTGAAGCTGAATGACTTTGGATGGGGGATAACTTACAAGCAAGGTTAGGTGTATAACATGTAGTAGTACTTTCATTTTGAAAGGCTTGTCATTGTTGACCAGGAAAGATGAATTGCCGTAGGCCTACTAATGATACACAAGTTTGGTAAGGTAAAAAGAGATTTTCAGAATAAGTAGTCAAATTTCAAGTAATTACCGTTAATGTTATAGTTTATTAATAAGAAGTGGATAAATGGGAAGGTAGCTTGAGGAGGGACTGCAACAGACCAAATGCTTTGTGATGATTGATTGGGGGATTTGTGGGTGGGGAGGGGGGAGGATGTAGAAGTAGTTTTAATAACACATTTTGATATACTCTGTTAGTCTGAGAGGATATTGTTACCACTCTCTTTTATTCAAATGTTATGGCAAAACAGTCAATCTTTCATTTTCATGGCCACAAATGACCCCCCCTCCTCTCCACCTGGGGGTTGGTGTTGAAGTTCACATGTTATTGTTCTTCATGGTCCGTCCGCAGTTCACAGACCTCTTTTGTAGTGTTGTTACTATGTTAATGGCCTATCATAAAAGATGGGATGTAAATTTTAATTGCTTCAAAATGTTGCTGGTAGGAAATGGTTTGAATGTCATGTGGTGAAAAAAGGGGAAACATTAGAAGCCTGTGATATCTTCATGTTAGTAAAGATCACACATTGATACTGTGGTTCCTACTGATACCGCAGGAAGCGAGCGCAGTTGATATTTCTATCCGAATATGTAATGAATACAAGTATATATAGGTCTCTCCATTCTTTCTCTTACCAATACCCATAGCTGAGCTGCAATGCAATTTATTTTAATAGTGCACATGTATGGTATAGTTCAGTCAAGTTAAACACATTGTGGGAAAATTGCCTCTATATGAGACAGTCACTGAATGCTACTTCATGGTTGTATGGACTAGAAAATATTGACTGGAAACTAAATTGTGAATAGTTTAGAGGTAGTATACATTCTGTAATTGCTTTTGTAATTTTCTGTCGGTTTTTCACATGAGTACATACTAATTTTCCATTCTACAACGAAGCTAGTTAAAGTGTGTGAAGACTCGCGCACAAACAAACGTCTGATGCCGGTAATCTGACCTAAGTTTCGAATTAGGTGTAACAGAAGTGTTAGACACCACCATCGATCCCAGAAAATACACACGCAGCTTGCTACCGCCGGTAATTAGACACTAGTGTACAGTCAATACATACAGCTACTGAGAATACCCACAACACAGTGTACATAGCAGCGTTGGACATCTCAGGTCTAGATAAAAGATAACAAGGTATCATGGTCTGAATTTTGGAGCGACAAGAAGAAAACGTCATTTGCAAGCAACGGAAAATTAACTTGGTTTGGGCCGAGTCTTCAATGCCTTTAAAGGAAAAAACAACTCAGAAAGGAAGAAGAAAGAAAACTCACAAAATGCAATAAGTTTCTTTATTCACACAGATGTCGATATAGGATTCAGGACTTTAGGCTTAATTCCTCAAGAACATTTTTGGTACGGTGTAGTTTCCATGGTATTTTTTTTTCTAAGATCTAATGTAATTAAAGTACAATTTTAGCTTCTTTTGTCTTCAGAGGTCTCATCTTTAGAGAAAAATTATAAAATAAGTTGTTTGTGTCACATAATCTGTACTGTACAAGTCGGTACTGTAGATGTATCCACTCCTCTCTATGTAGGAATTCTTCTGTTTCTAGAATTACAGTATGACTCATGGACAGTTGTTAGAGCTGATGTAAATTGTTTACATTGCAACTCTGTAAACATACCTGGGAATAATTTACCCGGTATCGCAAAATGCTATGCGAAACGAGCAACTTGCAAGACGTATCTATGCAGTTTATTTACACAGGAACCGTATAGTAATTGAAATGAGACAAATTGTAGAGCCTTCAGAACTGCTACATAAACACTAATTAAACCCTAAATTAATAAAACAATTAATAAAACAATAAATTAATAAAACACTAAATTATTCCCTGCAGACTCATACTATCTCATACTGTATCCCTAAATCTAATTAAACGTCTCTTTAATAGATGAAAAAAAAAATTGCGTACAATTTATTAACAAGACTGTACACTAGTATAATCCGATGCAGAAATCTTTGCATCACACAAATTTGATATAACATTTAAGCTTATCTTATTCCATATGCAAAACATTTGAATGTAACTGTTCCTAGTGAGATTTTGGTGGAGTTGTATGTTTTATGTGATAATGTTTTGCATGTAGCCTGTCTTTCTATTAAATGTTGTGAATGATATACATATTCTCAAAGGAAGCTGGTTGTTTAATAAAAGACATGTAAAACTACACCCCTGCAAACTTTGATTCTCACTCACTGTGACTCACACAGAAACTTCTGACGTACTTGGTACAGTATATATTCCCTTCACTTATCACCATTTATGATGATTAAATCAAGGTAATAGGTTCTTAATTGGCTCCTGTTTCTTCCATTACTCCATCAGTGGCTTTCACTTTTTTTTTCAGAGGTTATTGTGGTTATCAACTGAACTGTAGGGCCTATTTTATAAGCTAGATAGACCACTAAATATTCATACTATATGAAAACTTATTTCAGACACAGGAAAAAAAGGGTCGTTGATGACACAAAGTTCAGAGTTGTACCTTGATTTTGACCTATATTTCTTTTTGGCAGGAATAGTGTCAATGTTTTAATTCTGCTCTTTCCAGTTTATGATTCGTGTATTTATTTTCCTTTGATGTGTGGGGAATTATTTAACCTTCATAGACACTTTTGTCCGACTTACAGCTTTCAGGCAAAAGCTGTTTAATAGATTAACATGCATGATACAGTTTAATCCCATTCACTTTGAATGACTCAAATTACAGCTGAAGATTGTTTTGTTTTAATATTGACGTTTAGCAGCCAATACCATGATTAATAAACTGAAGTGAATAGTACATATAAACCCATTAAACCAGCTTAAAATGATGCAATAGCATATATGTCCATAAAAATACTTTTTGACAGAATCGGTTTCTCAGTTTTAGAAAGTGAAAGCTGGGATTTTTAAAAGAAAGCCATAAAAGATATAGAATATACACTCAAATAGTAATTAAAACCAAATTACGTAGTGACTTTTCTTTGTTGATTGCCATGACCGTAAACTACTTTCTTCCAAGTACTATTCTGAAATGAAATGAAACTATATACTTTAAGGGTTAATCAGCAGGATTCCGGAGAGGGGGCTGGGGAGGTCAGGGAAGAAGGGGGAGGTCAGGGAAGGATGGGGCAGGGGGAAGGTCAGGAGGAGGGAAGGAATGGGGATGGGAAGGGAATAAGGGCACACTCCGAATGATCATCAATGGCTGGAACACCAGAAGGGTCAATACTGGCTGGGTAAAACAATTGAGTTAATCAACCTTTTTGTTAAATAATGAAGATAAAAATTAATTTAAAAGGGAAAAGGGGGATTTTCTACTTGAAATAGAAATTTTATAAGTACTTAAAGATATGAAATGCACCTTAATGACAAAACAATGGTGTAATCCACTGGAATAGTCTGTGATAAAAATGCTGATGAGGAATTCTTAGATTGAAGAATGTAGGCAATCATAAAGGAAGAGTCATTGGATGGTAATCAAGATGAATCCCAACATTGATAATTTATTTCAAATTTTTTAAATGAGAGAGAGAGAAAAAAAGAAGGTTTTGGCCAGAATGGAATTCAAACTAGTTAAACGAGAATTACCCCAAAATTTGCTTTTTGGGGAGTGCCACCAACTAAGGGGGGTGATAACGAAGCTCAAACGGTACAGTAGCAAACTGTACAGACTTCTTAATCTGACAGTCACTACTTTGACTTCTGTTCTAGCCACATAATTTTTCTTGCCCTATACAAATTTGTGGACAATTTTGAAAAAATGGATATGTTAAATATTAGTAATTGGATTTTGTGACATACTCTTTGTTCATATTTTCTTTGCCCTTTTCAAATTTGTGGACAATTTAAAAAAAATGCATATATGTAAGCGATTAGTAATTGGATTGCTTGACATAACTCTCTGTTCATATTGGATTTTTGCTTACTCATAGGTCCAGTGAACTTTACAGACTTTGTTAAGATCATGTCCGAGACATTGGCCGAGAGTAACGATTGGGGGTCCCTGAAGACAGACGTAGAGGGATACGTCGGCATCGACAGCATCCAAGACCAGATTAGGAAAAAGGCTCTGAAACGAGGGTTTGAGTTCAACATAATGGTCGTTGGTGAGTACTTTCTGAGAGATCACTCGATTAGAGGAAGAAACTTCTACTTGAAAGTTATAGCCAGTATCCCTCCCTCCTGGTACCCTTACGTCAAGAATAGAGCCATGTGATATTGTTTGGGCTCAGTTTTCAGGAAAGAGGTCTTCCTCCTTTGGCAGTTGTCCGAAAAAAGAAAGAAATGTGTCTGATATGTCCTGCAGTCTCTACATGGTAGGTTTAATGCCTTCCTATTTGTGGACAATTTACGAGAGGAAAGGATTATAGTAGCAAAGATTCTCTGTTTTCATTGCATTATATTGTGGGTGGAATTTTAGTATTATTTATGTCATGTAGAGTTTACAACATTTGTTGCCTTGAGCGTTTTTTTCATGCTTGTACGTGATGAGATTCTTTGACATTGTTTTGTTAGTGTTATGGTACAATAGTGATATATTCCATAGATCAACCACCAGAAATTGACTTTCTTTTAGCGGACCTCTAGGGTTAGAAGGCGGTTCAGTAGCCCTCTTAAAGTCCTATTCATGCGATAGTCTTGGATAAACACTAACCCACATCAAGCCATATCCTTTCAGTGGGTGTTCAGAGAAAAACAGTTGACAGGTAACATTCCATTTAAAGGCATTGAAGACTCGCCCCAAACAGCGTACTGCCATATTTGAAAAGTTAACTTTCCATTGCTTGCAAGTGAAGTTTTTCTCTTGTTGCTACAAAATGCAGACAGTAATGAAACGTGATACCTTGTTATCTTTAGCTGGACCTGAGATGTCCATCGATGTATCGTTTGTACACTGTGCTGTGGGTATTGACCGCAGCTGTATGTACTGACTGTACACTAGTGTCTAATTACCGACGGTAGCAAGCTGTGTGTATTTTCTGGGATCGATGGTGGTGTCTAACACTTCTGTTACATCTCATTTGAAAGTAGGTCAGATTACTGGCATTAGACGTTTCTTTTTGCGCGAGTCTTCACACCCTTTATGACACAATCCGACAGAGGAGAATGTACCCCAGCATTGACTACCGTGGTAATATGACCCCGCTCTATATCACACCGATAGCTAACGATTGACGTCAAACGCATCAGAAAAGTATATAATCCACCGTCGATGGGCCCTCTAAATTTCTTCCTGCCTTGCAAAAAAGAAAAGAAGGTAAAATGAGTAGCATTGTTGTCACATTATTTTTCATAATCAAGTCACTCTCTTTGTATCCTTTTTCAGGTCCCAGCGGTTTAGGAAAGTCCACATTGGTAAACAGTTTATTCAGAGCTAAAGTGAGTCGGAGGGCTTGTAGCACAGAGGATTCTCAGGCCGATGCTCCTCCCATTCCACAGTCCGTCCAGGTCAAATCTGTCAGTCACGGTATGTATTTTATTATATGAAAGCATAGTTTGAGAAAGTAAAGATACTTTCAACTAGCAACTAATTCGACCACATGGTTGCCTAACACCACACTTATCAATGGGGTAATCTAGCCTAACGTTCTGTTTATTAGCTGAAATTGTTGGAATACTTTCGTTATTGCTGTTATCTTCGACCACATGGTAGCCTAACACCACACTAAGTCAATGGGAAATCTGCCTAACCATCGGTTTGCCAAAAAAAAAAAAAAAATTACACGTTGCGTAGGATTCGGGTATTAAATTAGGAACCGGGTAGTATTGCGTCGGGCTGGTACCCGGATAACCTGTGCAAACACTACAAAAGAGGTACATAATCTTACTGTCGTAGTGGAACTTGCGAAAGATCTGGCAGAGGCCAGTCTCCAGATATCGCTGGTTGAAGTTGTTGCGTTGGCTAGTGTTAGTCCCATTCCTGTATCTGGTGAGAAATTTTCAGAGATGCTATAGTATTTTAAAGCAGAGTAAACAACAAATAGTACTACAGAGAGAAGTACAGTGTCTCGATATTTATTTCGTAGTTTCAAGATAGTTGTACTTTCAAGGGACTTTTTACTCCCACGTTGCACATTCAATAATGTTCATAGAATCTATAAATACACTGACTAGTATTCCATTTTCCTAAATTTTTGATGCTCTTTTCAAAATTTGTCTATAACTTTACAGTCCACTTTTCTCTTACAACAAATATGGAAGGTGATCAGTGATACTTGTCAGTTTGTGTTTTATCATTTAATTTGACATATTTGAATGTGTTAGGTCATGTTAGTCCAATAATATGTCCGAAAAGTTCTTAATTGAACAGTGTTCTCTGACATTCTGAGATTTTTGGGTTCCATTGGACCAAATGTATAGAAACCTTTTCCACCTAGCCAGAGATCTTCATTGCAAATTAGTAGCAAAAAAGTACTATGCTATCGCTTGCAATGCATCTTTTTTGGTAAGGCGGGGAGGTCACAAATAATCGTGTCACATTCAGACATAGGAAACCTATTGCCTAACCAGACAGGAAGTATATATCTATAGCTTGTTTTGTCTTTCTCTTTTGTACAGATCAAGAT
>JAIPMN010020085.1:0-15639 GCA_020650975.1 Apostichopus californicus
TTCTAAGTTCCAAACATGCACTAATTTCAGATATATGCTATATATATTGGTTTACAGAGGGAACATTTTGTACCACAAATGTCAGCATCCAAGAACCAAGGTTCTGCCTAGGTCGGTCTCTTGTTTAACTAAGACAATTTGTGGTTTACGCAAAAAAAGAAAGAAAAAAAAAATAAGAATAATGTAATGCATCATGAGTATGCTGTGTCAGTTTATTAGAACGATGAATTGGTTATCGAAGACATACAGACGGAAAGAAATGGGATGTAAAAAACTGCCCAAATCATTTATCATCCAGTCTAATAAATGTTCTTTTCTTTACATTGCAGCTATGTCTTGTGTTATTTCTGTTCAGCTACTTGCACTACTGTTAGGTCTACAAGACAAGATTTCGCCATTAAAACGTTTGGTTTTACCAAGTATAGCTGAAATGATAGAGTTCCAACCATAACTCAAAGTTTCTTCTCACCCAATGATGTTATTTGAGTCATGTAATCTGTGGAGATGTTCTTAACATATAGATAGTCCCAGGGGAGATTGCCCAGATTCATGTATGTGAAGAACTCAAGGCTAGGTACCTCTTCTGTTAGGGCTATATATAGTATATAGATGGTTCATTATTTCATGTTTGTTCTATAAAATCAAACCAACATGATTTCTCAAGTCGGTTATGAAAGTTAAATGTCTTATTTTTCTACAAAGGGTGTACCTGCTTTAAATTTGTTGACTTCATAACATACATGCTGCTTTCACAACATACATGCTGACTTCATAACTTACAAACTGACTTCATAACGTACAAGCTGACTTCATAGCATACATGCTGACTTCATAACGTACAAGCTGACTTTATAACATACAAGCTGACTTCATGACGTACAAGCTGACTTCATAATGTACATGCTGACTTCATAACATACAAGATGACTTTATAACGTACATGCTGACTTCATAACATACAAGCTGACTTCATAAAATACAAGCTGACTTCATAACGTACATGCTGACTTTATAACATACAAGCTGACTTCATAACATACCAGCTGACTTCATAACATACCAGCTGACTTCATTACGTACATGCTGACTTCATAACATACAAGCTGACTTCATAACATACAAGCTGACTTCATAACATACAAGCTGACTTCATAACGTACATGCTGACTTCATAACATGCAAGCTGACTTCATAGCATACATGCTGGCTTCATAACATACAAGCTGACTTCATAACGTACATGCTGACATCGAGAAGAGTTACCGTTCATGTCCAAAAAGTACAAGTTGAGCGAAATGGATCGAATAGACTTATATGAAAGTCGTTTTTGCAATCATGTATAGGTATGTAGAGAAAAGTCAACATCACAATAATTTGAATTCTGTATTTCTATAGTTCACTCTCTAGATGTGCTGACCTTTCTCTCTAGGGTCACCTTCCGAGAGTCAACGTGAATTTCAATCCATTGTATTATATATATTCTAAGGTGGCATTACTGAAATAATCTGTCATCGTTGAAGCATTTGTATATGCACCTGTGTCTCCATTTATAAACGCATATATGTACTTATTGTTAAAAATCTTATCGTTGAAATCACAATTGCCTTGCTTGCACTAACGAGCATTAATTCACGGTGATTGTTACCCTGATAGTTCTACATACACGCTGAGAGAATGGCAGAAATCGATAAAACCCTGACTCCCTGATGCATAATGGAGTAAAGGCCAAAGAAGCCACGGCATTTCTAGGAGTCTAATTAATTTAAGAGAAATCCCTTATTAGATTTTCAGTCAGAAAACACATTTCTGGGTGAATTCTGAAGGACAAGAGCTCTGAGGAGACAGATGTAGAACAGGAGTTAGACTTTGACGTCATCAAATGATGACGTCAAAATTTCTCGGCAACAAGAAGGGTTTTAATAGTCTTTCGGGACGCGGTAAGTGCACACTATAACTAAAGTTGGACAACAGATGACTCCGTTGCAATGTTCTATTTTTTATCACTTTTCCCCCCTATTTAGTTGTTATGTGTGGGAGTATTTCGTAGATAATATTCTTCGCACGAGTTTGTCGGTCCTACTGAACATATTGATCATCAAACATGCCTTCAGAATTAATAATTTTCATTTTCAAGAATGTTTATAATTTGGACAATAATTTGGATTGAGTTTCGTTCTACGTTCTTTTTTTATATATTTCTTTCCCCAAAGCACAAGTTGCCGAAGGGAAGGTTCTATCCTTATCGATCAGAGTTCCAATCACGATGTATATTGTTGTGGCAGGTTGTTGATCATAATATCCAGGTATACATCGTTTGAACAACTTGATTGATTGATGTGATTGGTTGGATAAAACTTATAAATATTCATCAATGATGTTGATTACGAGGATAGAAAAAAAGACCCAGCATGGAGAAAAACAGATGATGTAATGTAAAAACTAACGGTGCTGTTAAAACGTATTAATCGAAGTGGCACAAATGTGACGAGATGATGAGGGGAGGGGTGGGGGGGGGGTGGAGGGGATGTATATTGTGGTTGGAATACTAGTGGTGATTGATGGTTGTTTGGTACACATATCTAAGGGACTTGCTATGTTGGAAAACTGAAGAGTACGGTATGTTTAAGTCAATTTGCGGATAAACAATGATGACAAATTTGAGAATTTGTTTTTGTTATGGTCAAAATAAGAACGCGACCAAATGGGTTAACGATACGTAGGCCTTTATAAACGTCTCCTATGCCTTTATAAACAAGTTAACAGTGACGAAAATAAGAGGCTAACATTTCTGGATTTTGGTTGTTGAATTGGTTGGGGTCGTAGAGCATTGTTAAGTTATACTACCCCTTTTTTAGGTAAGGTTATTGAATCTTACACAAAGCATAACAAACCAGCCCCCCCCCCCCAACCCCATGACAAAGAAAGGCAGCACAATAACCAGCCGTGGTACCCCTCTTCGCTAAAATAATATCGCACTGGTTTGCTCTACCTTGCCCTAATGTTTCGTTTACAAGTTTGACCTGCATATGTATTTTCATATTATTTGCAATTAGCCCTACGTGTCAATTATATCAGTATGTTATGTCAACCAAGAAATCAATTACAGATTTCTTGTAATCGACCATTTTTAAGTCGGTCAGTTTGATAAGTGATAAAGTAAATATACTCAAACTTCTGCTGTCAGGATGAAGGCTTTCCAAAGTAATCAATTTATTTTGAATACAGTTCACGAGGTTGCGTTGCTTGAGAAGGGAGTGGGGGTGGGGTTGGGTTGGGTGGGAGAGGTGAGTGACCGGGGTTAGGCGTTAAACAAAAATCTTCCAACACGAATGTTAGTACAAAATTAAGTAACAATTTGACCCTCAATGAGAAATATAGCGAGGCGAAATATATTTCAGCATCACCCCTTCCCTTTGCATTAATTTCCACTATGCGCTTTAAATGTTTTCTCACAAATGCATGAACTCCAGACTAAAATATTTGCTTAACATTTTCCACTAATTAATGGTTTGATAGGGGTTTGTAAATCCCAAATCCGCATAATAGAGGATTGGGTAATTGAGATTTTACTGTGCATAGTATATTGTGTTCCATTCGTTGCAATAACAGTGTGACCAAAATCGCGCAATAGGTACGTGTTCAATAATGAGCTAATGCTAAAATATTAGCAAAAGTTAGTATACCTCTTTAAGTGGCTTCTGGGAGCAGCGCCTGCTATGCGATCAGCTAAATGTCATTAGGAAATCTTAATTACGATCATGCTTTCCTTCCATCCTTCATTATAAGACAGGATTTTGAAGGTGTTTGAAATCTGAAACCAGACTCTTTCTTTGATTTACCAGGTGCTATCCTGATGACAGGTCCCTCCACCCATATGTAAAGCAATATTTTCCACGAAAAAGACGGCAAAGCACGTTTTGTGTTCTTTACCTTACGTTCTTACTTGCTTCACCAGTTGTTTTCTATGATTACTATTCTTATACGGCACTAGTGTCTGAAGCCACTTCAAGTATTATTGGGGCAGGATTGAGGCAAACCATTTGGTAGGAGATGCAGACTTAATTTTTTTGTATGTTTGTGAGTGTGTGTTCACGTCCTCTTGCCAACGGTACTTAAATCCTATGGAGATTTACCTTTATCGGTAAAAACTTTACATATTTCTAGCTGAAGTGACGAAAAGTTGCCCTCATTAGAATATCTTTGTCTTTTCATCTTCGCCACATGTGGCTAGGGAGCGATGTTTATTGTCCGTGGTCCCTTAACATAAATGTAATAAATATGAGGGATACTTATAAAGATATTCGGCCGAGATAAGTTGCCTTACATGCGGATGTAAATCGGTGCGTGTTTGGAGTGATAATAATATATAAATTTTTTAATCCATATATCACACATGTGTTCAGTTCGAATCTGCATATTGTACACTGTATCATCTCTTGTATAATACACTAGACTTGTATCGTGAGGATATCATCACAAGTGTATGTGTAAGTTTGTGAGTACAGGTCTGAAACATGAGTAACAGTACAAGTATGAGTACATATACCTATGAGTACGAGTACACGACTTTTTGTCTAGTACAAGTACGATAACATACCCAAGAGTACGAGTACACGACCTTTTGCTGAGTACAAGAGTATATACCCTTAAGTACGAGTAAACGACTTTTTGCTGAGTACAAATACGGCTACATACCCATGAGTACGAGTACACGACTTATTGCTGAATACGAGTACATACCTTTGAGTACGAGTACACGACATTTTGTTTGATACAAGTACGATAACATACCCAAGAGTACGAGTACACGACTTTTTGCTGAGTACAAATACGGCTACACACCCATGAGTGCGAGTACAATACTTTTTGTTGAGTACAAATACGGCTACATTCCCATGAGTACGAGTACACGACTTTTTGCTGAGTATAAGTAAGAGTACATACCCATGCATGGGTACGAGTACACGACTTTTTGCTGAGTATAAGTAAGAGCACATACCTATGAGCACGAGTACACGACTGTTTGCTGAGTACAAGTACAGGTACATACCCATGAGTACCTTATGAGTACACACATTTGTACTCAAGTACAAGTGCGAGTCGGCCTACGTTCAGCCTTATAAATGATTATACTCAAATAAAGTTATCAAAATGAAATGAATAAAACCTATTTCTAATTCTTTGAGAATAATGCTAGTTAAAAATTCTAACAGTCTATAGACATATTGGGAGTAATACAAACATTGATACGTTTGGAGAGACTGTTTGCTTCTATACTGCAAACAGAAATAGTATAAAGGTATCGTTTAATCTTAGGACTTCTCTTACTATCTCGAACATTATATTATACCTCATCGAGCACAGTTTACTTTAAAGTAATATAAAACTTAATATTTCCCTGCTTCGTATTTACTTGCTGTGCCCTCCCAGGGGTAATAAATCATTTCAAAACAGTTATCCTAATAATACCAAGAAGCAACTGCCATAGTATGAAGGATCATGCACCAAGAAGCCTCTGTTAAGTGAAGTATGTTAAAAATGCCAAGAACCGAAATGATCGCATTCCGTGGTAGGAGATTGACCTATGGGAACACAAACAGTTAATATAGATCTAATTAATAACGGTCAAATTGGGAGGAGGCTCACAAAGATAGTACCAAATAATCAATACTGGTAACATGTTTAATGGACCTAATACTGATGTGATTAATGTTGTGTTCAAAATCAGGGCGCGGAGCGGGGGAGTAGGGTTGTGTGAAGGGGGGGGGGGGCAGCAGGGGAGCCTCTTTCTTCAGTTGGGGACTTTTGTGGATCCAGTCAGGGAGGAATGACATCACTTAGGTGTGGATCCACGGAGGGACACGGTTGGGATGTGTACCCTATTTTCATCCTCACACAATAATTGAAAAACAATTATAAGCACAACCAAACCATCGTTATATACATAATTCATAGATTATGTATGCCTCGTAATGCACTATTCGACGTCTGAACTTTCATATTTTGTTTCTGTTGACTTTTATTTTTACTGGGGGAGGACCCACGCACCCCTCTACATGAAGTTTGGCTTCAGTGACGGCAGGGCCACACCCCCTCATTCATCTTACCCTTCCATAAGGTCCATGCCCCTCCCTACATCAGTTAGGTGAATTTAGAATCCCCCCCCCACTCTATCTTTAGATATCCTGTGTCCGTTACTGAATGCGATAATAAAACAGTGGTTCTTTTGCAAAACTTGACATATATGGCAGATTATTGAGAATTGTTTTCAGTTCATTTCCACACCTATTGCACTTTCCGGACAATACACCTTGTATCTTTCAGGACGTTTCTGTTAGCGTGTCATGGGAAATCAAGTTAAGAAGAAACTACCAGCATCGAACCATATTCTAGAAGCCTAGAGCAAAGACATGGTAAGCACTTCAGGACTTTGGTATAAGGAATAATAAAAACAAAACAAACAATAAGAATATATCCTTTCGGCTTTTATTCCTTAGTATGAGACTAAAAAATGAAACGAGAGTAACAACTTTCACCGAGGAACTGACGTCATCATATTGATCCATTAAAAGAGTTTTCCATGACCATTTCCAGATAATGTAAAGACATTTAACGTAAATAAAAAAAAAAGATAAAAATATAGAATAAGATAAATATTTAATATGTGACATATCAAATCTGAATTCTATACTCTGGAGACATTCTTTCTTGTCTAAGATTTTTATCTTATTTATAAAAATCACGTTTTTGTATATTTCCGCTTGAAACTTAGTATCTTTTCAGTAAACGTCGTTCGAAAATATCTGAAACAACGACCATGGGCAATATTTAAATTAGTAAATGTAAATTTTAGAGCACGAAAAGGTAAATATATCAGGGAAGTAACAAGAAAAATATAACGACATTTATAGGTTGGAAAAATGAACACAAGAGGGAGAAACCTGAAAGGTTTGCCCCCCAAAAATCCCCTTTTAAGATGTCTTTAAATGTCGCACAATCATACCGATCTTGTATTACGAGATCATTAATCACAAATTAAGATTGCTTATTTTTACTTCATTGCCAGTTTCTGCAACATTAGACGATGCACATAAAATATTTCGTGATTAGACATTTTTCTTCTTCTTAAGATGTATAGCCAGATGCCACCATTAATCAAACACCATATTGCTGTAGATCTTTAATATGAAAATATTCTGTTCAATGCAGACGGATAATTTGAAATTTAGCAGTCTTGCTGAATGTTGTCTTATGGATGATTAACCTTGCGTAGGAATACAAAAACAATCCTTGATATGCATGAGAACAGATACATGAAACAATACATTGCTTGCAAACATCAGAAAATGTATGAGATGAATGTAAATCCAGACAAAGAATACAATAAAAGCAACATTTCCAACACAGACAGTATTCACTATACATGTAAAATTTGAAGATGGTGATGACATTTCCCTTTTTAAATGAATTTTATCAGGAAATGTGTCAAATAAGGTTAGTTTCTGTCTCTAAGAAGCGGCTATATCTAACTGGTTACATATTATGTATTTAACAGGAATCATTACGGTTCGTCAATTAGTGTATAGGATATGAAATTGTACGCACCGTAATGACATTTCGTTGACAACGGCTATAACATAAAGGTACATAAAGTATTATATTGAGTATATAAGTTTAGGCTTCACTTGATGTATCTATTTGTACGATAGTAAAGTAAGTATCATGTGATATACCATCAAACGTCACGAGAAGGAACATATCTATATGTAACCATAGTAACATTTCTAGGATTGTAGTAAAGCAAAGTGTAATAGCCCTGCTCATTAGGTTTACCTGTTAGACATTTTTAAATGACGATGAAGAGTTTAATTGAGGGTAATATATTTGTAATGGATATAAAACCTATACATCTTCTGGATAAGGAAAAACGAAAATGGCGGTTCGTGGAATCTTACGGTCAACAAACTCAGCCTAATAGTATGTTGATATCGATCGAGCTCATTACTAAACTTCAATCTGAAATAAATTAACGCATGTATATACACATAGAGTGATAAAGAATGAATTTTTAATATCATGACAGCATGACTGCTATGACTCTGAGTCCTATAACGACATCATCATCATAATTTCCAGAATTCTGATAGCATAAATACATGTGCGTCATCATTGTAAACCGATATTGAGATTCTTATATGAAACTGTTATAGATCTTGTTCATACAGAAAGCCGCGAGTTTCTAACAATTTCCCGGAAAGTTTTCGAGGTATTTTGTAGAAGGAATTAGAGAATAACTTTAAGCTGTAGGTGTCTCTGTTAGATCTGACTGGAATTTGTCAGCCTTGCTTTGGTTACCAGCACATCGAGGCTTGATTTCAAGCAACATGATTGATTTATAGAGATATTACTAAAATGAGAGAGTATTGGTACAGTATATAGCCACAACTGATCAAAGTGAGAATATATGAATCATATCATATTTGGTTTATCCAAAGATTGCTAACGTAACTAATAAACTAGCTTATGTGATACTGACAACATGTGTACATTAGTGTTGATCACATGAGCACTAGTGAGAATGCCAGCATCTTGACAATATGGAATGACAATATAACAGTATAGGCCCCAAAAGTTTAGCTAGCTAATTTTTGAAAGTAATTTCGGGAGCTTCTGAATGTCTGTATCATGCACATACTGTGAGGAGTCATCAATTAAAGAATTAAATATTTCATCAGGAAACAAATTATTTGAATGTGGTTGTGAAATGCATTTCTTCAAGTTTGAACATTATTGATGACGTAACTAATATATCGTGTTTTATGATATGACACAGATTTATTGGCCTTATACGTTTCAACGTCTCAATCGTTTCGTTTTATGAATAAAAGTTTCGTGAGAAACTATACGTACAGCGTCATACTGTACCCATGAACTATAGTAACTATTTTCTCAACAGCCCCCCCCCCTCTCCCCACGCTGGACAAATCTGGACCAAGAAAGACCGTAATTCGCCTTACAAGTTAATGTTTATAGTCTATACCCCTAAAACTTATTATAACAAATCTTTCAAGTTCTACCAGTTGGTGGAAAACTGATTACCGTTTACTGGCAGTTGATTCCATAACAAGTAAAATTTGTGTCCCACAAAATATGATGTCATACTGTTTTGTTTCATTACTTTGTAAATATCTGTAAAGTTAATACCTAAACGACATCGTGCTCCTTGTTTATCTAAATGGACGTTGTGCTTTAGGTTATGCTTTCATTTAGTAAATCTTTCATAATCTTTCAGACGCTACGTTGTGTTTAAATTCAGGAGAGCCTTATCCCAGCAGCTATTGACGTCGGTAACGTCTTCTCATTTCTCTCCTATTATATCATAAATGTATCACAAATGAACTATAAACATCAGCTTGCGGTCTTTGATGCATAAATACATGAAAAAACGCCGTAATAGCAATCCGAATGATCTAAGCAATGCCTTTCTCATCAGAAATACTATTATAGAAAACTTGAAATTATAATTTTTCCGTAAATGGTTCGACATTAAAATATGATAGTTAAAATGCAATTTAAATGTTAATTTTAATATTGCTTTAGATTGCATAAACCAGATTGTATACATTTTTTTTATCTCAGTATAGTATAATATCCTTCTCCCATACAGACTGTTACTAAATTTATTTCCACTTTAACTTGTCTAAAGATCTTTCACGTGAGAATTTGTATATCCTTCATGTATTTACAGAATATGCTGTTTCCTTTACGACTGTTATATAGAACATCCATTTTAATCTGACAATAAAAAAGCAACGAGAGGAGTTTAAGATGTTCGCTAAGAGGTAAATCTTAAGATGTTTCTTTTCTTCTGTCGACAAAGGAAGGCCTATTGAGACATTTTTGAGTTTGCAATAGGGAGAGCAAACAATCTACTTCTACTCTTAACAAACTCGGCAAACGTTCTTTGCTGTTCTAAGTGGAAAACAAACAGTTTCAGAGTCCTAAAGGATATATAGAAATTGGCAAGTGTTTGACAAATTCATTATGTATGTTTATTACGAATAGGTCAAAGCGTAAAAGCTGTACCGGGATGACTGCTACCAAGTTGGTGGTGTAGCTATCGTAGCATGTGAAAATACCACAGACGATACAAGTCAGACGAAATCGAAAACATAATATAATTGTGTTTGAAGCATAAACAGATTTGCATTTTAATCTTTGATAGCACTTGAATCACTCATGGACTGATATTACGAAGCAGAATGTGCTAGATGTATGATCGTTTAAACTTTTGGTGTGCAATTTAGGTCACAATTAGGTTGAAATATTAGAGGATTTATCATATTTGAATGATGAATTTGCTTTAAAAGATAACGATCCTTTAAAATAGCTACAAAACTTTCTTATATAGTCATCAAGTATTATGGCACGAGCAATATTTGCATACATAAATATCTATTGTCGATTAGCTTTGTGCGCAAATGAGACAACTTCGTATCTTTCTGCAACTTTGTAGTGCTAAAATCAGATTACAATGTTTACATTCCCGCTGCTTACCTTATGTAACAGAAGGGAGTAGGGGTGGGAGAGGGGGGGGGGATTAAATGTGTAAACGCAATATTGTGCCAATAAGCACTCTGGATGTTTCACTTGGGGTTGAAGGGGGAGGGGAGGGGTGGGGGTGGTGGAAGGATGTACACCACTTCCAAAGCGGCTCCGCACCGGTTCACTATCTACCATTTTTGGGGTCAAACCTAATCAACTTTGAAAGAAATGGAGAAGATTTAGATGTAACTTCTCTCAATACATCAGTTAGATAAGCTTCTTCGTGGTAGGCGACGAGGAAGAGTAATTCAACATCTTGTCAGTGAATCATCACTCACAAATAGTGTCCTAACTGAAAGCATATATAGTCTTCAAAGAAACGTCCAAACTTTATCACCATGGAGGTATTATGACGCCTCCCAACAATAGTACCACGATGTTTCCATTATCTGTTCCCAACCATAATTAGGCTTATTCTAAAGGCTTAATCCGACATAATTGATAACAAGAGAGTGTACGATTCTGTAATCATTCTTTTATACTTGTTCGTCAACGATGGTATTTTGATGGTTGCTGTAATCCTATAGATAAGTTGATCAATTATGATAAGATACACGTCTGTTCTATTGTCAACATTGTTTGTTTGTATTACCCCTGGTTTGTATCCGGACTCTTTGGTGGAGTGCTTTGTGTACAGAATGTATCTCCTATTTGTGAATTTGACAGTCAACGTCCAACAAATGCACTGTAGAATACCAATGCAGCTCGTCATCATTGACCATTGGTGATTTCTCGGTCTGTTCGCAAAAGTATTTGTTGAAATATCTGTCCTTGAAAGGACGACTTTACCGAGTTTAAGTCATTATTTGTCATAATCCAAGAACAAAGACAAAACGTAACGGCTAGTGATGTTTCTTTATAGTTATTCCAATTAGGTTTCCTGGGTATTAATCTTAAAATGTACTAAAATATCTGAAATGCTTTGTAATAATATAGATAACAGTGCTTTTAAAAGAATATCAACACTAATTTCGTGCCTAAAGTCACCCTTTATATTAGAATCGAAATACTTGACTAGACAAATCATCGTATACATGATCATATGGTCACAGTTCCGCTATATACATAAGCGGACCTGCTATTGAGAGTTGCATAGTAACGTGAAATTAGGTTTCTCGGTAGGTTGGAAATTAAATTAAGACTATACAACGCTAGAACAAAGTACACTAAACCGCTTTATACATTGAACCTTCCTGTTCAGTGTGCTTCGCAGTGCTGCCTTCACATGAGTGACAGGATCTTAAATTTACAGACAAAATGCGGTATTTTGCAAATTCAGTCCTCTGACCTACTTAATGTAGCAGTATGGGGGCCTGTTTCTTATCTTGAACGAAACGAGATTTTGTCTAGCATGAACGTAGAACAGTGAACAGTAAAAAAGAATGGATTTAATGAGATGATAGTCATGAGTCATAAAAACATTGGGAGGTCGTAGTCAGGGCTCGTGTAGCCGACTAGAAACTCATCGCTGTCTACAGATAAGTCGTTCTAGTGATAGAATATACAACCAAGGACCAATTTAATGTTTCAGTTCTTGTGTTAATCACCCCACCCACAGACCCCCCCCACCCCTCCCCTCCCACACACACCCACATACACTCACACATACACCGATGGTATAAACAATATAACTAAGCGTCGAAGTGAGGAAAAGACTCATTTATAAAATATCTCTGTTGGATTATTCTGTTTTTGGGGAAGACAAAATAAGTCTCTTAACAACTGTCTTAAATGACCTCGATATATGATGCTAGTCTGTTACCTTCATCAGTATTTCAACAGACTATTTAATACCTCTAGAAAGTCTGCGATGTTCCAAACCAAAAACATTATCTAGCAAGTTGTAACTTAAGAATTAAGACCAGGCCTGACGAGAGGAGTGCGTGTGTTGGATGGGAGGGGAGGGGGAAGGGGCAGGGGGTAGGGAGGAGTCGTGACATTGAGACTCGGGGCCTGGAGTCAATTAGAAGGTCCGGAGAATAATGGACAAAGGAAACTGTATTGTTACTTTCGTGTTATAAGATACTGAAGGTAACATGAAGACTCCGACGCCCATGTACACATATATCGTAACTGAAGAATATAGATCCATAGACTAATTTAAATATGACAATCTGGGCTAAAGCTGTCTTTACAATTGAAATTATTCGACTACTCATCAGTCGATTATTATATTTTGGCCAAGAACCTATATATAACCTATATATTTTCCCCTTGTCGCAAACAATGAGTGGATTTGAGAAGCAATGCGCAATCAGTGTTATATAATTTCGGTTATATAACGTAACCAGATAACGTTTGGTGTAGGATAATGATATAAAGACTTGTCTTATAAAAGTCAAGAAGCTGATATTTTATTTGTTAGGTCTGAGTAGTGCTAACTTCATATATAGAGTAACAGAATTTTATTCATGTGTGACTGATATATGTGGTTAGCGAATATCTATAGTCCCCATAGTTCACACCTTGTTCAAAACGATGAATATCATGAATAAAAATGGCAATGATAAATTTTGAAAGTCAAAAAAATCAATCAAGTAAACAGTGGGATTGTTTGGGACATATTCATACGCGGACAAGCATACCATATAAACTACTATGCATATAGTCTAACC
Source organism: Apostichopus californicus (assembly GCA_020650975.1). Lineage (NCBI taxonomy): Eukaryota > Metazoa > Echinodermata > Holothuroidea > Aspidochirotida > Stichopodidae > Apostichopus > Apostichopus californicus. Next base: position 13,221 of record JAIPMN010020085.1, read on the forward strand.
AAAAGAGTAAAAATAAGAGAAGTTGTAATATTATTCACTGTTAGAATATTTCATAACCTAACACATAATCTTTCTACTAATAATTTTTATCAGTACTAACCTATACATTGCAAAAAAGTGACTCAAACGAGAAATGACATTGAGTTAAGATGCAAGAATCTTAGCATATTTCGAAAGTTTAAAACTTCTTTTAGAAACGTAATTTCATTAATCTCCAATGTTGTATTGTTCACACTGAAGTGAAAAATATAATAACTGTGGCAACGAAAGATGATATCTGGAAGCTTGAGGCATTTGATCTGAAACATTATTAATGATCAAATCGAGTCTCACAGAACTATGTCATTTTGGAAGGGAAAGAGTTATCTAGTGCTTGATGATAATCCATTGCGTGGTAGAGACTATTGTAGAGGTTTACAGCATACCACTCACTATAGGTATGCTTAATACACACACAAACATACGCAGGTGTGTTTTACATTCAGATGATGGCACCCATCTTGTTTCCATTATTCTAATCCACGAACCCTATACCTATAACAATACCCCTGAACACAAGAATTCGTCTGAGGACATTTTTTTAAATGACGTCTGAGGACTTGGAATTCCTTTGTTCCTCAGTCAGAATGTATATAACGAATATGTTTTTATGACATATATCACAGAAGTACTGATGAAATGAGCATTATTTCGAAGCATTCTTGACAACTTTAATTTATGCATGAAACAATCTACTTTCATGAATTACACCTTTCTTTAAATAAATTTGCATTTTCCAGTCTTTGAAATATCTCTCGTGTCGTAAATGGCATTGTTTGACGTCAAGGGTATGACGCCAAGGCCGATTTTTATGCATATTTCGTAAGAGTCATTAAATGAAAGCATAAGGCCTCTATAGTCTTACTGTTTAATACATCTATATCTTCTTCGGAAAAGCACTTATATAGGTCACATGTGGCACACAGGTGTATTTATTAAACTTGTGACTTTTATCTTATAAGGTTATGTGAAGTAGACGCGCATTCGAGATTACCATTGAATAATTTTAGACAGGTCGAAAAGTTGTTGTTGATTAAACATTAAGATTATGACATTGCTTTGGTACTTTGATCCGTGTATGACGCAAGATGAATAATAATAGGACACTATATCTCACCTTTCACTGGCATATCTCTACTCAAATGTATGTGAATGTACTATCAAAATCCGCGTTGGGATAAGCCTAAGGGATTTTTTACCAACATTACTTCATCCACCTTATAAACTGATCGGTATGGAACCACGAGCCATGAAGTTCACGTGCTTGGACATTGTGTTGAAGACATGGCACATAGTCAATATCATACGTACCTAACTGACAATACGTAATACATTTATTATTGGCTTTCTGATTTAATATTGACACTCCAGTCTGGTAGTTCCAACACTGACGTTTGTGATTTCTTTTTTGCTTAATAAATTATAGATTCACTTGCACTGAAAAACAGCCTATACTTTTGAACGACAAAGAACGTGTTCTACCCTACTTTTCTGGAATAGATGTATAATTTTTAGAATGTTTTAAAGATGTTAATTTGTCAAACCGGTCTCGCGAAAAGTGAGAATTGAGAAGTATATATGTGTATGTCAACGTGACACGGAATATCGAATCGCTGAAGCGAAATGATTCTTCTTCGATTAGGTTATATCTCGAGTCTGACTTAAATCTTCTTTGACACAGTTGAATGAAAATCATTATTAACAGTTTGTAAGATTCATTATTCGAAAGATAACGGGTATGATAACATCCGGGGTTTTTTTTGAGAGAATTGTAATGCTTACACTGAAATGAAGTATCACATAAATGTATACTATAAAGTAAAACGCCAGTAACGATTGGAGATTTTAAAACTGAACACTGGCCTCATTTTATATGCTGCGTAGAATAATCTTGTTTCCTGTCTATTTGCTTTAGCTACAAGGGAAAGGGTCTTGTCATATACCGAAAAAACATAGCACATACTAAGTAAAGACAGCTGGCAAAATTTGGTAATTCAATAATAAAAGAAACATCTATAGTGGGCCCAAACTAATATGGTAGACAAAGTAAATGTTTTGATGAAGTTTTCATTAATTCCAAAATTTTACGGAAAGCAATGAAACTTTTTATTCTGATATTCTGATGATACTGTAAGCTAAAATCGAAGTACAACAACTGAAAATCGCCTAACAACTATAGATGCCTTAAGCATTGACACCAGCAGAATCACGGTGGCCGAGTGGTACGGACTTAGGTATGTGACACGAAGGTCTGGGATTTGCTACCTATCTTAGCATGATAAGTCCCTAAACCGGTCGTGATGTGGAATTTTCTGATGTTTTGATCATTTGTAATTGTATATCTGTGATAAACATGCGACACATTCATTAATTTATATAT
>JAIPMN010020098.1:0-10698 GCA_020650975.1 Apostichopus californicus
ACCCAGGCAACAATACAAGCTCTGAGTGGTGTCCTGGGCATGGAACTGCACACTGCCCAGGCAATAATACCAGCTCTGAGTGGTGTCCTGGGCATTGAACTGCACACTGCCCAGGCAACCATACCAGCACAGAGTGGTGTCCTGGGTATAGAGTTACAAACTGCCCAGGCAACAATATCAGCTCAGAGTGGTGTCCCGGGGATAGATCTGCGCACTGCCAGGCAGCACACCAACTCAGAGTGGTGTCCTGGGGATGATGACCTATTTGCCTAAGAGATGTCTGCTGAAAGATTCATTTGTCAGGACTGGATTAACCTTTGTTTTTGGAGACATTGAGCCTTACATAAATGTTGGGCCTTCAACTGGCTTTGAGGGAGCCATGGAAAAGCCCAACGCTTATATATAAATGTGTGTATACAATGCATGTGAACACAGGAATGTATAGTCACATATGTATGCTTGATGTATAATTTGGTATACCCTAAGTTAGGAATGTAACATGAAGAGGCAACTAATCAAATTATGTGAACTTTATTTAAGGATATTCAGGGAAAATTACCTAATCGTTTCTTTCTTGTGTCTGTTAATTTTGGAGTCCCTCCATGTCTCGCCCTGGGACTGTGGCCAGTTGTTTCAATGACAAATCAGACCTTGGTCAAACTTTGCACACCTTTTTCCTTTTTGGATGACTGTGGCAATTTTTTATTTTCAGATCGATAAGATAATTTTAAGCATGGACTGAGATTGCTAGAGGGGATAGATCTATAATCCTTTTAACCCTAGCCAACACACTATGGATATGTGACAGTATCAATGTGTTCACTCATGTGTGGACTATTATGTATAAATGCTGCAAACCCTGTTGACATTTCTCCTCTCTCTGTTGGTGATGAAAAGTCTTATTTTTTCTTTGGAACAGGGGTTTAACTGTATTGTTTGAGATAATGAAAAGCTATGGCCATACATTCCTACCCCACTGGTGGAAAGACATCTTTAGGATTGTTTTCAGGATATTTGACAACATGAAACTGCCCGATCAGATGGCTGAGGTAAGAATTGACTTAATTATCTTGAGCAATGGAAATGTTTGTCACATATTTATGAAACTAAAAGAGAACATATAATTGATTTTGGAGGAATGTATTATAAAGTGGGAGAAGTCCCTCTCTGAAGACCTTTTTCAAAGTTCATGGCACATGAAATTCATTCATGTTACTACTTTTGTTATGTTAATCTTACTTTATATTGCTAATGTTATCATTCAAGGATGTGCACCTTTTTTCTTACTAAGTTTTGGAACATGATTTGCAAGGAGTCTGTGACTGTGGGTTGATGGGAACTAGCTTTAATGTCAATCTAAAGTAATATTTATTGCCAGACCCGTACAGATCTGAAAAGTAAGTGAACAGAAAAAAGGTTCAATTTACCGCTTTCTGTCCATTAATATCTTACTCTCTCTAGAAAGCCGAGTGGATGATGACCACTTGTAATCATGCTCTGTTTGCCATCGTCGATGTCTTCAGTCAATATTTTGACGTTCTTAACGGCATCCTGATGGACGACCTGCTGAAACAACTCTTGTGGTGTGTACAACAAGGTGAGAGCCTGACAGATTGACAAATCATTGTGAACAGGAAAATGATGTAATGTGATTCAAGACAGCGATAATGACCCCTCTGTTTCGTGTTGAGTTAACCACTGTGGCGGGCAACCATATATAACTCAAGCCTCACAGGAAATATACAGTATCTGAAAATATACTCATGTATTACCGCATTTGACAAATGCCACACCAGGAAAAACGAGGGCGTTGTGGTCAAGTGGTTAAGGCAGTGGACTTGTGATCTAAGGATTACAGGTTCGAGCCCTGGCCAGCTCACTGCGTTGTGTCCTTGGGCAAGGCACTTTATCTCCATTGCCTCTCTTCACCCAGGTGTATAAATGGGGACTTGCGAGGTGACTTGTAAATATAGTTGCGTGCGCCGGTTTGTGGCTGCACCCTATGGGAAGTCCCCCAGGGGGCACGTGGCTGTGGTGCACTGTGGTGCCCCAGGAGAGATTGTTTGAATTGTGCACACTTTGGTGTGTAGGCGTGACAAGTTACCAATGACCAGGGTTAAGTTACACATCCGGGACAGCAAGTTTGCTTATGAGGATGTTCATTAATCAAGAATCAAGAATAGTGATAAAAATGACCTGTGAGCAGCTTGCTGTGAAGACAGTCAATCTCATGATGATGTTAGAGTAGACATGTCCCAAACAGATCCACATTGACGAAAAGACATGTCATAAACATTCCTCTGCTGTCCCAATGGATTTAAGATATTTAAGATAGTTTTGAGTACTTGAGTGGTTCAGAGAGAGTGTAGTCTGTCATCAGAGTGCAGCTCCACCAGGTTCTCAAAATCATATACAATCATAAATTGACTGAAACCAATGAGTTTCTTCAAATTGCAGAAAGTATAATATGAAATATGGATACATTGGGCGGTTTTGTATATCGGGCCTGGTACTACCTGTGACAGGTTACATTTAATAACAGGTTGACAATGCACCTGTAGATCTGCCGTTGAATTTAAAAATTGCCATTTTTGAGGCCCTCAGATTGGGTGCAAAATGTTGCTTTGCCCAGCAAGATCAATTTTGTGCCCACGCCTGTCAAACTCACGTTAATAATGTTGAATGTTGATCATCTGATTCAATGATAGATAACGAACAACTTGCCAGGTCTGGAACCAACTGCTTGGAACACATGGTCATTTCTAATGGTCCAATGTTCGTCCCAGAGAATTGGGACAGGGTATGTCGCTGCATGTTGGAAATATTCAGGAACACAATACCACATGGGTAAGACCACAGTCTTTCTACTACTTTAAGAGATAGCAAATGATAGTTAGTTTAGCCAGTGATGCTGGCTTCACACTGCTTGCCACCATTGAGACAACTCTTTAATTTTTCATTAATATACTCTATCTATAAGGAAAACCACACTAAAGAGGTTTTTGATTTGATTTTATTCAGCAAATTATCATTCTTCATCTACATAAAAAAAAAAATGCACATATAGAGAAACATTTAAAATACAAGATGGAAATATACTTAAATGCATCAAGAAGAAAATAACATGCCAAGGATAACCCTTTAAGCTAAAAGCCTATTTCCAAAGGGGTCCTCATAATATTAAAAATACATAAGATAAGAAATTTACTATTAAAACATCTAAAACATGCAGACAATCACTGTAAAAAATAAAAAGCAAGAAAGATATTTACAAGCTAGACATTCATATGATTTAAAAGGTAGGCTTTGGCATCTTTTTTTAAAATTGTATTTCAGCAGGATGGATTTTATGTTTTCAGGTACAGCAAATCAGCCAGTAGATTTGAGAAAAGAGTTACTTAGCAAATTTCATAGAATACTGCGTAGAAAAAAAAAGGAGGCTGATTAACTTCTTGTAAAAGTGAAAAAAAGTATTTAAAATTTTGCTTTTGTACACACTTGAAGAAAATTTTATTGAAAGGCAAGTGGGGAGTCTTGTCCCCTTAAAAACATCTCCAATGGTCCCAAATTACACAATTTGGACTAATCTCCCTGCTTAGTCTTCCTGGCTGAAGACCTGTGCAATGTACTCCTCTTCTTCTCATACACCATTCCTACCACAATAGTGTGAATAACAGTTGAAAAATCATCAGATCTTATGTTTGAAATATTCTATATGTCCCTCCAGTGCATGTTTTCTCATCAAGTAATATTACTCGCGGTCTACTTTTACAGTCTGTTGTCGTGGAGATCGGAGGAAATGGCAAACGAGCCCTTAGATTCACCGAGCTCAGAAACAGACAGACAGAGCAGAGATTCCGTCCCAATGGTGGAGCAGGTATTTAACTTACAGTAGAGATTATTACTTGTTGTAGGGTTCAGTTGTATTGAGACAGTTAGTAGAATGTTAAAGAACACAAGCCTGACCATCTTCTTGAGCTCTAGTGACAGAGATCTTTTGTACTTGTAGACCATGGTTTAATATCTTCTTATTAATTTGGCAGTTGAGTTTGCTCCCCCCACATTTCCCCCACCCCACTTAAATAAAAAATATAATAAAATACAAAATTAATAACAATGGCTGTAGATACTATGTACCACCTACCACCACATAGAATTTTCATTAAACCCCAATTTTAAGAAGAAAATATATAATATTCGGCGAAATTTTGAATAATTTGATAATTCTTCTACAGTAGTGAGTGTAAGTTTTATCAATGATTAGGCAACTAAGCAATTTTATATGAAAATGTTTGAATTGCATGTTTCTTTGTCAAGTTAGACTGTATCTGGCTGCATCTGTTAAAAATCTCTCTGAGACTTGGCTTAATGTTTATATGTGCGTGGAAAGAATAAACGTTGAAAAGCCAACGTTTTGTATTTCATAGAAAGGCAACAAACTTCATCCATTCTTCCAGTTACAAATGATGTATGTATTGTATGTATTTTAGATCCTCCTGCAAGCAGGAACTTGCGAAGAAGCCTCATTGGCTTATCAAAGCCGCAAGGTGAAGGAAGTCAGTCTCTTAGATTCATATTTAACGTCCATGATTATGAATTGTCAATTGTCAACAACTCTGTAACTGGACGACACACATTAATCTTAGAGGGACTGGAACTGGGGACCTTATGATTGGAAGGCACCGGCGTTAATCTCTGAGCTAACACTCCTGATAATAAGACAACAAAACCATAACTCGTATAAACATGCCTTGGAATGTTTTGTACTGATATTAAAGATATAATTCTCCCAGAATATTTTAGCTTTTACCTTGGATGGACCCTCCATTCAAAATCAGTTATCAGGATACTAACTATAATTGGATCCTTCCATAGAGGGATTTATCTACTCAAAATTTGAGACTACCTTTTCGTTTTTCCACATTGTATTAGCCACAGGCCGAGAAATCTGTTAATACAGGCCATGAATCAACTGCAACAGAGCATGAGAAGACAGACCGCAAAGCAAGCCTTCACAGGGCAGGAAGCCAACACAGTGTAGCTAGTATAACCAGTACTGAAAGCAAAGGAAGCAGGCTTGCAGAATGTCACAGTGAGTTTATGTTTTATTTGCACTATTCTCTGAAAGAAATCAGTGTTTGTTTACATACATTTTTTCTCCTTTTTGGTATTCTCATATTTCTCTTATATCAGATAAAAGATCCATTCATGAAGAATGACAAAAGTCAGGAACTGAACTTGCTAAATAATTAATATATAGTCAGTGATTCGTAGATCAATTTAATACTTATAGTTTATACTGCAAGTTATTTCCTACGTTTGTGATATCCATCACTTTCTATTGATTATATTGTTTTGTGTAGAGTTAAACAAAATTGTATGCATTGTTTTAATGTAGTACTTGCAAACTTTCCATTAATTGTTTTGTCTTATTGCTTGCTTTCATTTAAATGTCATGCTTTTGGTGAGCCTGCTCTCCTGACAAGATATCATAGCTGAGCATTAAGAAGTATAGCTATGATACGAGGTGCAAAAGATTGGCAACATGGCTTAACAATTGATAATAAAGATATCATTTAACTTGGCAATAAATTTATTTTAGAACAGAGCTTTGAATCAATTCTTTACTGATATTTTTGGAGGAATGAAAGTTATTTCTTTTGAAAGGTAGACTGCAGTCTACAAAACAGAAGAGTGACATATCAGATTAAAGCAGATGACAAGAAGCAGAAAAGAAAGCGTATTGGTTGCTTATGACATGAGCAAACAGTGGGCTAGGGTTAGAGAAAACCATAAGAGCTCTTGGAGAAGGATGGTGGGAATCGGTTGCATGGATGTTATTTTAAATATGCCTTGCAAGTGTAATTTACATTTTTTTCTCCCTCCATTTACTTTTCTTAGAATCTCCATCCGACCAGAAACTGTTTTCAGCGTTACTTATTCAATGCGTGGTGCAACTTGAACTCATACAGACAATAGATAACATTGTCTTCTTCCCTGCCACCAGCCATCATGAAGATGAGGAAAATCTTAGAGCAGCTCAGGTCAGTACTACATAATAGAACTAATGCACATTCTCATCATTGGAGGTACCTGGAAAATTGTTTGTATTGTAACGACATCTTTTATATCTTGGAAAAGGTGTAAAGAGACCCGGGAGGTTCCAAGAATGACATGTTATAGACTACACCGGAGATGGTCTTTAGTGGTCAACAACCAGAGTGTGTCTGAGTACTTTATTTTCATTACATCATTAAACACAATACATTGGTATGCATGGCCTTTCCATAAGGTATGCACGGCCTTGCATTTAAAGGTTTGCTTTGGTTCATCCAAAAGCCAGCATTCAGTACTCAGATTTTTGTTAATACTTTGTTCCAGAAAGAAAAGAGAAACTTAAAAAAGAAAAAAAAATGTTTCTATAACTTCTTTTTCTACATTTTTCCCATGTAAAAGTCAGCATTCAGATACTCTCAAGTTCTACTGATTGCCTTTCGCAAGGATATGCTCTCGCCCAATCTCTGTAAATAACCCTAAGAATATTTTATAGACCCTAAAAAGGATTGTGATGCCCAGTTTGAATCCCAGGGATTTGACTCAAAAACTGTCCCTTCTCTACATGTTACAGAATTATTCTGATGAGGAAGTTTCCAGTTTAACAGAGGTAGAGGGTGAAGAGAGAGGAATGTACCGGTTCCTTTCTACACCTCAGCTGTTCAACCTCTTGGACTGCCTTCTGGAGTCTCATCAGTTTGCAAGAGACTTTAACAGCAACAATGACCAGAGGGAAAGGCTAAGGATGGCAGGTAAGGTTCTAGGTTCCTATTGTTAAGAGCTTCAGCAGGTTTCAGAAGCCTTAATATGTAGACTTTCTTTGATAAAGGTCTGCCCCTCTGGAGAATTGCATTCTTGGCATCATGCATCTATACTTACGTGGTTGTCATTCTGGAAAAGTCTACACAACCAAGTCTACAGTTGAATGTAACTGTTGCTGCTATTTGTGAACTAAGAATCTAGTGTTTGAACATGGAATGCCAGATTTGTGATTTTTTTTGTGCCTAAATGAAGGAAAAGAATGAAGTCAAAACGTTCTGGGACTGACAGTTATAAGCAAGAAGCATAATTGATATCATTTTGCCTCTCTTATTTGCCACATGTCAAGAGAGCTCTCTGAACATGCTGTTCAATATCCCCTATCACTGACTCATGCCAATTATCTCTTAATGCTGTTCAAGATATAATCAATTTGTTGGAAAAGTCAAAATAGTCACAACTGCAGCTAAATTTATAACTTTTTTGGTTTGGTTCCACCCAAATCTGGCACTTGTGGTCTCTTGGTTACAAAAAAAGGATAAAAAGGAAAAAAAAAAAGACTCTGTGGACTGAACATACTTATTATGCTTTATTGTAGCCATCTTGTCTAAAGGTTCTAAATTGACACAGCTAAAGTGGGCTTGTCAATCGTTATATTTCTAGGATCGCCTACTGCTGATCCTACCCCCCACCAATGATCCTTTTTCTGTTGTCAAGATGTGTGATGTAATTCCTTCATTCTCTAACCTTGTGGGGAAATTCATAAAAACAATCTGCCATGATATTAGCTATCAAGCTCATTTCTGTTCCACTTTAGTTGAATGATTCTTGTCAAACCGATAACTCAAGTTTCTTATAAAGCTTTCCATAATAATGTTTGCAAATTCATCAATCGATCGATCCCAGAATATCCAGGTGCCACTGGACTCTACTTCGACGAAAGGAGAAACGTCTCTCTTAGTTTTGACGTCTTTCTTTTGCTATACCCAGGTTTTAGGGGGAAGAATAAACCAAACCTCTCAACACAGGAGACCTCTAGTCTGGCTTGCTCAATGAGACTACTCTTCAAGATGTATTCCGATGAAAATAGAAAGGATTATGAAAACGACATTGACTCAAAACTTGCAGAGTAAGTTTCCACCTCCGAATGATCTGTTCTGCAGAGTGCCAGCCACATGCAGACAGATATTTCTTTGGCCATTGATATCTTGATACGTGTACTATACTTAGTGAATTTTCAGAGACTGTCATACTCAGTTTTCTGTTTTACTGTCATAGCTCTCTCTTGCTTATTATAAGGTAACCATATTTTTATCTAAAGGAAGGGGTACCAAGCTGGCATGACCTTGGGAAGGTGTTTGAGTTATGGCTCCACCTCCCTGTGAAGAGAAAATTCCTTTGAAAGGTAACTACATGAAAATGGTTTTGAAGTTCAAAAGGATGATCAGAAAGGTTCCAAGAGTCATTATTGACAGTTTTGTGCTCAAATTGGGAGTACCTAGATGGTAAATTGAGAACACTTTCCTCTCAGTTTATTACAACTTTGCCTGAAGTATGTTAGAGTCCTGATATATTTGTAGGAAAATTGTAAGTCCACTCTAAATGGTAGTATATATAGATGGCAATAAGAGAGCTTGTCAATATTTCTCCTCTGAGTGTGTGTGTGTCTCTGCGTGTTTGTTTTTTTTCAGTTTGTCCATTTTCATTGAGGGTATTGTTTTCCCTTTCTCTTTTTATCATATTAGGGTTACAAAGTCTGCTCTGCAATACTTTTTGAAATTGCAATCTGAGAGCCACAGAAACGCATGGAAATCTCTACTGGTCTTAATTTTTACCCGAATTCTTAAACTCCCGGAAGAAAAGGTAAGTTGTACTGTTCATTTTAGGAATTCGAGAATGGAATTGTCAAGAACTACTCAACAATCCTTTGCAAGTTATTTCTGCCAAAATTTGAAATGTGTACATGTGACAGGGCCTGATATGTGTCAAGTATTTTAAGACAATGTGTTAAACTGTTAATCCAATTAACTCATGAAACTTCACAGTTTAATTAGTGGGAAAATTTATTTTCATCTCTTTGTCACTCCCTCCAACGTAGGCTTTGATAGCTCATCTGGTATATTTAAAAACAATTTTTTTTTAAGTTTGGTCACTTTGTCAATTCCTATGCTAGACAGAAATTACTTGTTACTGTTGGAAAGTACTATAACAAAGAAAACCATGAAAGATTTGACAGCCTTTAGATGGCAAGGGGGTAGGATTGGGGATTGGAAGGAATTCTGGTAATGTAAGACTTAAACAAGTATGTAACCAAAACCCTTTGGACCAAAGCCACAACATTTCCATTGACTATCACAAAGATTTTTAGATATTTTATTTTCTTCCTGTTTTGCTATTTTTTCACAGTTCAAGAAGCATGCCTCCTATTGTTACCCATTCCTCTGCGAAATTATCACTTTTGATCTGCGACCAGAACTCCGTGCCATCATCAGAAAGTTCCTTCTTAGAGTTGGCCATGCCTACCACATATCAGATTAACCCTCTCTTTTAACTTGAAGCTCATGGTCATCATTGGATAATGTGTTTTTTTTTCTTTTTGCCAGTCAGAGCAGGGAAAGAGACACATAAAGCTGTATCAATGGTGTGTATTTGGAAACAGTTCTTAGACAAGGTGACATCCCATAGGAATGTGTATGTTTCAGGATAGAAGCAACATTTAGATTGATATATTCTCTTCTGAAGGAAAACTTTACGGAAAACTCTTCTTTTTTTTTTGCAAATCATGTTTTTCAAGAAACGAAAAAAAGTTATTGACATTGACTTTTTGAAATTTCCTGCTCTTTTTCATTTTTCTTTTTCTTTTCCTCCTTGTTACTCATGGTAATACCTCATATTTGAATTCACTCTCTTTTGGTTAATGCAAGGTTAGATGAAGGAAATGGAACGGGGAAATAGGAGCAGAAAAGAAGGGTAAGAGGAATACTCACAGAAGATATTTTAGCTAAACATACCACTTGCTCCTATTGAGAAGTGCAAAGTATATTTATACATATGATATCAAAAATAGTTTGGACAATACCAGGGGTTCTCAATCAAACTACTATTAGGGCCAGAGAAAATCATTATTTGGAGCAAAAGGGGTGGGGTGGTGGGGGGGGGAGAGATGGAATCAAAATATTAACCATACCTATATCAAGTTATGTGCCAGGGTAGGCTTGTAAGATGCTCTAGTTTATGGCCTTAAGGTTCTGCATATCTGATGAGTGCAAGGTTGTCTGCAAATGGGATGTTTTTATTTTTTTTCTCCCAAAGCCAGATTGAAATCTTTTGAGGGAGACATTTGGCCCACAAAAGGACTTCTATTTGGGAACCCCCTGGTTACATTCTTCCCACTGGTAAATGTTGACCTTGTCAGTAAATTAAATATTTGTTCACTAAATTTGAGTTTATCACCTGATTTTGTCAAGGAGGGTATGTATATTGCTCCTTTGGAGTCAGATGATAGTCATATGGGGGTTAATTGTCATAAACCAGCAGTTGTCAATCCTGTTTTATGGCAGTGGGTGAAATATAGCTTTCCAGAGGGCTTTCTTTGTTTATATTGTTTTAGAATGGGAATCGGTTAGGACTTGTTAGGAAATTATTATTATTTAAAAGATTTTGTGTTGATGGTTTGAATAGTGGCTACATGTTGATATACTAAACAGCTATTGTGTTAGCAAGACCCTCCCACCCTGACTTACCCATGCCCATTCATGGCCTCACTCTGCCCCTCCCCCCCCCCCTCTCCCAACATTCTCCTTTTTTTACCATTAAATGCATATAGTGTCGAAACCAGATGATTTGAAATTACGAACAAGTTGGAAAACGGAGTGATGTTGTAGT
>JAIPMN010020099.1:0-15510 GCA_020650975.1 Apostichopus californicus
TTTCAACCCCATTGAGAAAGAGGAGTTCCCTCTCTTGCGATACCAGTCAAATGCAGAAATATCAAGATTTCTCACACAAAACATCCAGCAGACTCAAGATAACCATCATCTTGCACCAACTACTTTAGAACCAGACTTCAGTATTTTCAATATTTCCTAACAAAATCCATACGACTAAATATACTAGTCAAACAATCAATTGTACCATTAAGGTATCAAGCAAGCAAAAGCTGATCTTGTTTACTCCTGGCAGCAAAAAAAAAAAACGAACCTCATAATTTTGCAAGGTTGTTGGAGAGTAAACTTATTTCATGATAAGTAAAACACAAAATACTTTTCTGCTGATAATGACAAGAAAATTGTGCTTAAAAATATTAATTCCGAGCCATTACCATTTATTTTTTCATCGGTGTCTAGCTAACTGACATCGTTACCTCAGGAAAATGTTTCATCTGGCATGGCTCATGTAGCATACATCATTGCATCTGGTATAGCCTATCAAAATGCTACACAAAACAGGCAAATTGCGACATAATTGCAATTTTTGTTGATGCTATACTAGATGAATAATTTATCTAGTATAGCATAGAACATAGCATCTGGTACAGTGTACCAAAATTGCTACACAAAACAGGCAAGTTGCAACATAAATGCAATTTATGTTGATGCTATACTAGATGAATAATTGATCTAGTATAGCATACAACATAGCATCTGGTACAGCGTACAAAAAGTGCTACACAAAACTAGCAAATTGTGACATAAATGCAATTTATGTTGATGCTATACTAGATGAATAATTTATCTAGTATAGCATAGAACATAGCATCTGGTACAGCGTACAAAAAGTGCTACACAAAACTAGCAAGTTGTGACATAAATGCAATTTTTGTTGATGCTATACTAGATGAACAATTGATCTGGTATAGCAAAAAACATAGCATATGGTACAGCATACCAAAAGTGCTACACGAAACTAGCAAGTTGCAACATAAATGCAATTTTTGTTGATGCTATACTAGATGAATAATTGATCTAGTATAGCATAGAAAACATAGCATCTGGTACAGCGTACCAAAAGTGCTACACAAAATTGGCAAGTTGTGACATAAATGCAACGATGTATAGCCGCTAAAAAAAATTACAGTATTTCAGCATATTATGAGAAAAACACTCATAAACCTATAACATAAGAGCAGAACATTAAATTATTCCATAATAGCTTTAAACATGTATTGTTTGCAACCACATAGCCATACAAACACACAATTAATCAGTATGCTTTTCTTGGTGCCCGAGTGTCAAATTTTCCAAATGTTCCACTGATGGTGGTTGGTTTACTTCTTCTGTAATACCAGATACACCAAAAATAATTACTAAACAAAAGCTCTGATGAGAAGTAATTAGAGTTAAAGAAGTAATTAGTTTAATTAACAGCTGATCACACCATGTGTGGCAGGACAAGATACTTGGTAGCATTTATATGAGACTGTACGGTAGTTTGAAATATGCGATGAACATTAACTACATGAGAATAGGGTTGTATCTTTCCAGCAATGAAACGTAACCATCTCCTTAAAACGGTAGTAATTTATATTCTTCCAGTCTGACCATTGACAACTCTTTTTACATCTGTTGTGTTGAGTTCCCATTCCAAGTGTTATTTTCATCATCGTTGTCGTCATCTCTGTTTAGTCTGTGAATATTTCCCTCTTGTCTTGCGATCGATCCACCCTCCGGCTGAGGCGGGTTTCTCCTCCTGGCGTAAGAACTTCATGAGATGAGAGAAGAAAGAAGAAAGAAAAAAAGAAATAAATAAACAAACAAAACATGACAACCATAGAAAACATTTTCTGTTAAGTCAGGTTGCAATCATGATAACTTAAGAACTGTTATCAATAAGATTTACAATATATTGTAGTATGCAGCAAACACATGCTAACATATATTTTGACACCTGACTGTATATATAATATATCCCATGATAATCTACAGTAGCTACAAAATACCCTACAACAGCAGAGACTGATTTCAACAACCAGCAACAGACATTATTGCTACAGACCAGCGCTGCCTGAAGTGCGTAAACGGAGAGCACAAAGAGAATATGCCCTACACAGCCTGACTGGAGGACGCAACAGCTCCCCTGAGCCCCCAAAAATTGATTGATTGTTGCCTTTACTAGACAAGTTTATGGGACAGACTTAATTAGGCCAAGTGAACATACATGTCCTGAACTTCACAAGGTTTGCTCTACTTTTTGTCAAACTATCTACCGTAATACTTTTGGCATCCTGTCCTACCTTGTTGTTTGCATGGTAGTACACAGCTGTTTATTTTTTCTTGAATGATTTCAAAATACTAGTGATTGTGGCCCTGCCAAATGAAAATGTTGTAGCTGAGGCATGCCAACATTTCTTTCTTCACATTCCTCGAGATGACTTCTCTGGTGCTTAGGTAGTCTCAATTTATTACATTTTTTTAAACTTATCTTTTCCAATGAGCATGCTTAGGGTAAAAGAGTATTAAACCATATAAATATAACATGCATATCATATCATATCAATACTGTACAGTTTTGCTCTTGTACTCACCTTTTGGGTCTGGCACCCATGGTGTTGTAGTGATCTGCCTGCGGAGGCTCTTGTGGACTGGATGAAGTTACATCACCAGAGGCGGGGTTTTCTGTCGGTGTTCCAAAAATAAACGTATATAAAAAGTTCCAAAGATAAATGATGGGAGCAAGAAGCAGGGCTATAAATCCGCCTCCACTTGCCACAGCTGTTGATGTGCTTGATCTCTCCGACCCCTGTTAAAACAGAAAGATAAAGACATTGTTACCGCAAGCCATTAATTCATTTCTGACATTACTTCCCAAGGAGTACAATATAAAAACTCACCCTTAACCAAACAATTAAGTTGGAAGTTAGCATCACAAATTAACACAAAGCTCTATCTACAGATTGGTACAATAACTTTGTCTGGGAGAAATGATCCTGTGAACACCAGAGGGTTTATCCATCATGCCTGAAATTAACAATCACATAACAACCTGAGAAAATGTTGGACCCAGCGTCCTGCACTATATTCATGCTCGTCATCCTTAAAGGAGCACACCCGAAAAATAAACATATTATCATGTTGAATGCACGAATCTTAGAAGCCATTAGTAATGCACTGTTAACCAGGTTGGACTTGGGGGGGTACAGCTGTCTTATACAGAAAATTATTATGTTCTGAACCCTATCAGTTTATAAAGACATAAGTAAACAGCCACTGTGAGGGCAAAGTTTTCAAAAATGCTTCAAGGCAATTTGGGGTAGTTTACAAACCCGCAAGTTGATCCACCAGTTTGCCTGTCTTTTACAAATTTCTCCAGAAATCAACTCACTTCTAGAAAGTTTCAGGACTTACTGGTAAAATGATAACTGCAGCAGATGGGGCAAGCTGCAAGTCCAGCAATGAGGTGTCCATGTCACTCGTGCCAAACTGACGTCTTGGAAAAGCCGTAGACATGCTGAAGTCTTGAAGGACACTGCCAACTTGCTGAACGCAAAAATAAAGATGAATCTTTGATACTGCCTGATGGAGACTTCCCAATAATAATACTAATAATAATAATAATAAATTACATTTATACAGCGCATTTCAAAGCGCTTTACAAAGTAGGAAGTAGACAAAGGTAATCAAGGGAAAAAAAGGAAACTAGGAATCAAACAGAAATGTTTTGAGTTGTCTCCTGAAAATACAAAGGGAGGGAGAGTCACAAACGTGAAATGGGAGTTTGTTCCAAAGAGAAGAAGCGACAGAAAAGGCACGATCGCCATAACGAGTGCGGGTACGTGGACCAGCAGTTAATTGCAAATGCGCATGATTGGAAGAGCGAAGCATAACTGTAGTTGACCGACGCAAAGGAGTAAGTAGGTCAGTGATATATTGAGGGGCAAGCCCGTTGATCGCTTTGTACAGGTAGGTGAGAAGTAGGATCTTAAACTGGATGCGCTGAGAGATGGGAAGCCGATGCAATGAACGGAGTACAGGAGTGATGTGATCAAACTTTTTAGTGAGTGAGACTAGGCACGCAGCAGCGTTCTGAATTCTCTGAAGGGGAGCTATATGAGAAACTGGCAAATTCACATACAAACTGTTGCAGTAATCCAGATAGGAGGAAACAAAAGTGTGAACCAGTCGTTCAGTTGAACCTTGATCTAGATGCCTCCTGAGTTTACCAATTTTGTAAATACCATACGCAGCTGAACGACAAGAGTTCTGAATATGTTTTTGGCATATCGAGTTTATCGTCAAGCAAGACACCAATATCATGTGTATTTTCGGAAGGAGTTATGGCATTGTACCAACAGTGAGGTCAGGTAGGTTACTCGAATCTCTAAACCGGAAGGTCGCATTGCAAAAGTTACAAGTAACTGCACATCCGTTCCTACCTGATTCATTAACTTCACTTTTGCATTTATTTCTGTACAGATGGTAGTGAGTACTTCTCCGTCACCAAAACTGGTGTAAAAATGCAAATTCAAGACTACACAGGAGGAAAGTGAATGGATATTCCACACAGCCTCTCCACACTAAAAATGGAACAGCTGTTGCCAAAGCTACTAAATGATAACAATTTTCTTATAAGTCATTCATCAGAAATGGGCTTTTGCAATTTTTAAAAATTTCTCAAGAAATGCACTTCTGCAGCCAGTTAATATCCTCACCTCAGCGACATATTGACGAGCTTCTCCTAGTGTTGCTGAAGATGGGAACTGATGGAGAATCTTGCTTCCATCAGGGAGGCGAAACTGAAGCCTGGCAGTCTCTCTGCAAAGATAAACAAGATCCGATAGAGACAAATTCATTTCCCTAGTTGTATTTTGAGTGGTAATTTCAGTACACAAAACTGAAAGGTTTGTTGAAAGATTTTATTTGACATAAACAATTTGATGCCAAATTGGTGCAATGTAGTATCCTTCAAATTAAAGCAGTGGCATGCACAGGATTTCAAAGGTGAGGGGGGGGAGGGGGGCAAATGAAGGATTTTATAAAGGAGAGGGTGTGTGACCCTCCCATCACTGACACTGAAGCCGACTCTAAGTAGAAGGGTCTGGTGTCTTCCTGAGATAAAAGTAGAAGTTTTGACATCAAGTGGTGTATTCTGAGGCATGTTTCGCCTATATTTAGGTTAAAATACATGTTTGTGATGATAACTTCTCTAGAATTTCTGTGTGAGGTTGAAAATAAGGGGGGGGGGGGAGGGGGAGGGATGGGTAGACAACTAAGTGGTCCACCATCGAATTCTTCCCCTACTGAATGAAAAAAGAAATCCCCAGACTAAACCATTTCTCCCTGACTGTTACTGGAGATAACCCACACCAGAGAGACCTGATAGGGGGGTGCTCACCGGTTGGCTGCTGCCCTCGCTATATCATCTGCCCGTTGCTTCTCAACATTTGCTTCCTGCGTTGCTGTTTTACGTTTCTGTTCCTCATCCCTGGCAGCGGCAAACGTGGCATCCTTTTCAGCTCGATCTCTGGCGATCTGCTCTCGAACTCTCTGTCTTGCTATTTTGTCTTCCATCTTCTCCCTCCTTTTCTCTACTGCATTCTGTTTCAATTCATCCTCAGCCCTCTGCTGTTGGACTTTCTGCATGGATTGCCCCACCTTTCGCCTCTCGAGTTCCTTCTGCTTTACGCCCTGTAAAGTATCAAACAGTATAAAGCCAAACATAAATTATCCACGAAGGGATTGTCAATTGTTTCCAAATTAGTATCTGCTGCAAAAATGAAAACAAAATTGATGTCCAATGATTTAAAGCAGCATTTTGCGTTTGGTCGCCGTTTTCTACTTTTTTGACATGTCCATCGAGTTTTTTTACATATATCAATCACAAAACAGCAAACTAAGATATTAGCTAAGTTTTTCCCTGCCAACAATGTTAATTGGCGAGTAATTAAGGATATTTGCAGATAATGAGAAAAGTGTCCACGACAAGGTCCACACTTAAAATTAACCGCAAACAGTTCCCCCAAACCCACTAGTTTGAATTCAACCAATCAGAGATGCAGGTTTAGTTATGAGCCGTTGCTAAAAATAGATTCAAGACTTTGCGTTGGTACAACCATGGAGGCTGTTTTACCTCCATGGTACAACCAGGGAGTTGTTATGGAACTCCCTGGTACAACTGCCATATAGACTGTACACAAATCAAGCATGGTGTTATATTACTTATTGGTCAATGACGTTCGTAGTGTTTAAATATTCATATTATGGGCGAGGTTTATTGGGATCCCTACGGAAAATATCTTGCAGAAAAACAAAGTTGAAAGTTGCAAATTTTTCGACTTTTATGCCACCATTTGAAGTAAGATTTAATTAGATAAGCTAGTTATGTATGTCGTTATGGCATAGTGGAGTCAGTGAGGTTGAGAAAAATCATAGAAAAGGATGCAAAATGCTGCTTTAAATTCAGATTATCCGACACGACTAAACTCTGTGATCCAGAAAATACTTCAAACGAGGTTGTTACTTTGTTCAGGGGACACTGTGATTCAATGATTTGACTTGCAATGCAACTCAATGTGGGGCATCATAGAGTGTAAAACTGGGTCCAAGTGTTCCCCTTGAGTTTGGGGGCCACTTGATCTTTGGGATACTAGGCACTTACCTCCCAGCCTATCAGCTAATCCAGCATTGAGGATTCCAATGCAAGATGCTCCTTTTCTAGTGAAATTTGGACACTACGTGGATGAAAAATGCACTCTATACTTTATGATTGCAGGTGAGATAAGGGGAAGGGAGTTCACACAACTTAATTGGAATGTTCACACAAAAGCTGTTAAGGGTAAAGCCTGCCAACGACTTTATTTCCTTAGAAGATTAAAACAATGCAGAGTTAATTATACCATCATGAAATTATTCTACCAGTCAATCATCCAAAGTGTCATAACGTCTAGTATTATATGTTTCTTTGGCAGTATGCCGAAGAAGTACAGGGCAGAGCTGGAACGTGTTCGAAAGTTAGCTGAATGCTGCATTGGTTCAAGCCTTCCGTCACTCTCATCCATATATGAAGAGAGTCTGATGAAGAAACTAAATAATATAAAAGAAGATCACACACACCCTTGTCATAGTCTTATCATGTTCAACAGATCCGGGATACGATTACAGGTGCCCCATACTAAAACGTCCAGGTTCCGTAATTCTTTCTTACCTGAGGCAATACACTTGTTTAACTCGCGTGCAAAGCAATTTGGCCACAGTGTGTGATCTGTCACTTGCAGCCCTCTGTGCTGCCTCTGTTACTGTTCTGGTTCTGCTTATTTAGTTTTATTCTCGTAGTTGTTCACAAATAGTTTGTTTATTGTATGGTTTTGTTTGTATTCACTACTGTTTTATGTTTACTGTCGACGGGAAATAATTTCCGTTTTCTGTTTTCGGAAATGGACAATAAAGTTTCTATCTATCTTAAGAGTGAGGGGAGAG
This sequence comes from Apostichopus californicus, assembly GCA_020650975.1. Lineage (NCBI taxonomy): Eukaryota > Metazoa > Echinodermata > Holothuroidea > Aspidochirotida > Stichopodidae > Apostichopus > Apostichopus californicus. The sequence continues at coordinate 7,483 of JAIPMN010020099.1, forward strand.
TTACCATCCAACAAAACAAACTTTCCCAAAAACAATCTACAAAACATACTTCTTTCTTTTGGGCTTCTTTCTTTGCATGAACCTCTTCCATTTTCTTCCTTAACCGTGCAGCTCTCTCTTGGACACTCTCTTTCTCCTCTGTCGGGGTTGTCACTGGGACCTCAGGGGTGGGTGCGACTGGAGATGTTGTCTCTAATAATATCAAAAAATGTTTCTTGTCAACATGGTGTCAACAGCAAACTCTGCAACGATTCCTACTAGTATTTTCAAAACAGAAGCCATTGGTAATCATTATTTATTGCCACAGGTTGGAAGTGTTTTCATTATATCTTCTCTACAATATAAAGAGTAATATCAAAACGTTCGATCTGTCGACAGAGCGTTGATGACAAGATGTCAACGTGCCTGTCAAGTTTGTTTCCATTGCCTGTCCAAGAACCATTACAGTTTGCTGTCTCTAATGAACATGAAACCATCATCAACAACTACGTGTACTCTTAGCAGAGCTTTGAGCATTGACTGGGGATACGAAACTGACAAACAGTTCGTTGGCACGACCAGTCAAGTTTCAAATACATACTGTATTTTGAAGAAAAAGTAAAAGAAGTTGAAAACTTTGGATTTGCCTTTGGCATGCCAATCGTATAATTCATTCAAAGCTGTCTGAAGTCACCACCCATGTACTCATAAATTACTCTCTGACCAACTACTTCACTAGGATACCTTACTTGGACCAATTTGTAATTAACTTCAGTAACAGTCTCTTCATTTTTCGTGTAAAGATTTCAGCAAACTCAGGCTGGACGAAAAATGGGCAAAAGTTACTTTAATATATTAAGTGATTTTCAAATTTTACTTCTGAGCTCCGGCTTTACTACTTGCATTAATTGATTTGTATCGTGTCATACATTAACCTGGAAGGAAAGTACAAGCTTGTTTATTACCTTATCATGGTCCTCAAAAACAGATGTTGCTAGTAGCAACAGCACATTATTGTATACTTGTTTTTGCCTTCATGAGCACAAAGAGCATGCAGTTCATGTCTTGACATCAAGTAAACTGTGATAAGGAAAATTAGTACCTGTCTGGGCAGGTGTAGTCTGTGAACGCTCAGGCTTTGAAGTTTTATCTGTCGTCGAACTTCCTTGTCCTTTTGGGATCTGCAAACGAGAAAATGAAAACATATATTGAACCGCTAAATGACCCTGTTGTAGAATACAATGAAAGCAACAGAAAAGAGATTCACCTAGCAGTAGAAGACAAAAGATTAATAATTATGCAATATTAACTAGAAATTTGATAAATATACAGTAGTAAAGAAACATTTCTGATACAGAGAAGTGGCTATAACTCTGTCTGACATTCGGTACAAATACAACAAATGACAGGAAATAATTACACAAAGTTCACTGAGGTCAAAGGCTTCCATCTTTCATGAACTTGGTGCATGTTCAAAGTCCTCGACTACTTTGGAAAGTTGGAAACTTCCACTGTACATATAATTATGGCTTTAAATATGGACGAATAGTACACGGTTCCTTCCAAGCATCCTGTATCGAATTGACCGTCCAAAGCAACTAAGGGAACTAACCTTCGCAGCAGCATTGATCCTTTCAATGAATCCTGGAGCATCTACTTGGCCAGCTGTAGCTTCTAGGAGAACGCCAGTTTCTCCAGATATAAATGACACAGAAGGCACAATCAACACAGGATCTGAAAGTTTCTCTCATGTTAAAGATGGTTGTTGTGTTTTAACATGTACAGTACCATTTTCCTTTTATATGCAACAATTTGAGCTCAAGTTGTGGTGTTTAATATAAATAGTTTCTTGTTACAGTTTCACATTGAAGTGTTTACTAATTTGTTTGCACTAACAACTGTCAATTTCAAGCAAATTGGCTTTAACACTTCCTAATACGCAAAAACAGGTTGGCGATTATTATTCATGTCACTGTATACAGTAGTATCGTGGGAAGATTCGGAACGATAGAGTAGACCTAAAGCTAGTCACTCCCCAAGTAGAAGCCATGGGATTTAAGTATGTACCATGTGATGAATGTTAGCACCACTTGATCTGACTAGAACATGCATGAGCACAGTTGAAATCCTGAAATGTGTTTTGTTTATTCTGCATAGCAGCACTTCATGGCTCTTGTTTCAAAATGACATCAGTACATGGCTAAGGTTGGTCAAGTGACAACCATTTTATCTGCTATTCAAATCTTCTCCAAAAAGGGGAAAATTCTTATTCCAAATGTGGATAAAAATGAGTTATAATTTCCTTAAGAGGAATGATGAGATTAATCTAGCAGAATTGAATTACAAACAAAATGGAAACAGGCAAAGACTGTCATCATAAATCATTGTTACATGTCATCTTTAATATTCTCTCATGCAATAAGTAAACCTAACATTTCATGTACTCCTCGAAATAACTTTCACTGAAATACTTCCTATGTTTGTTTCACCTCTATTGAATACTTGACAGTGATATGAATCTTGAGTTTACATTATGGAGGAAATCATCCACGTGTTGATCTCAGGATTTGGATTCATATTCTAGAAAACATCAAAACATACAATTGTAAAAATGCTATTCATACCACTGATGCCAAAGGTGCAACTTTTTCCCCATTTGTTCCTTCTTATATCAATTATTGTTTGCACTTTTATATCAATCTTCTCTATCTTAAAAGTTTGGCATTCATACAGTAGATTAAGAAAGGATACAGCATTGGGAGAACATCTTGCACTCTGAGCTGTAAATGATAAAAAGAAGGAAAAAATGTGACAACTTGTTAAAGTTTAGTTTCATTCATAAAATTACAGCATGGACAGTGTGGTTGTTGTACCTACAGGTCACCCTTTCACTTCAGTCAACTTCACAATCATTAGCAATTTACAGTATGACTGTGACAGGCCAGGGGCAGCAAAAACTGTAGCCTGGCAGATCTCCATTCTTTAAGAAGGTAAATTTGTGAGAAAAGATGCCCAAATTTATGCCAAAAGCTGCAGAGAAACTTTAATATGACAACTACAATACTGCTGAACAAAACAATGCTTTAGGGCTCAACATGTTGGCCAATAAATAACAGGTCATGCTAGTGTGATACTGTACATAAGATATAAAATGTAACAACCATTTGTGGACCAGCAGTTATAATAAATTTTGAAAGAGGTATTTATTTCTTATTGCCAAAAGAGCATGTGACTATATCTTGTACTAGCACTCAATGAAATATATTTATTAAAGTTGTGTCTAGCAACTGCTTTGGTACAACAGCTTGAATTTTGTGGTCTGGCACAAGGCATACACATCCAAAGGCATTCCAACCAGTTTATGAATGAAATAACTTAATCTTGTAACCAAGATGTAAACTGTACAACGAGGATGGTGATACACCATTTTACACAGAAATTACAGAAAAGAATGCAGGGATGGTGAACTGCAATATATGAACAGGGAAAAATATTCAAAAGCTGAAAACTTGCAGAACCTTTAATAAACGATATGATTTGGTACACTAGCACTTTACTCATCAAACAACAAAACTTAATTTTAAATTATTTTTTAAAGTATTCATTTGCAGGAAAAGAATATTCAACTTAATTGTTAAACCCTTAAATGAGATGAACAATACCTGTCTTTCACAAAACGCATAGCAACCAATCCTAATTTTTTACAGACTGTTGCAACTTCCGGGGATTCCCAAGTTTGATCCATCTTCTTGGAATCATCTGAGTCATCTATAAACATATTGTGGAAAGGGAAAAGAAGTTTGGTTGAGCTAAAATTCATACTGTGCATCCCATATTTGTTAACTATTAGCATTGTTAATCTTGTGCAACATAATTTACAGATTATTGGGCCAACAGGAATAATGACAATATGTCAAGACTAGATCACTGGTTCCAGCAGCACTGTCGTTGATTTAATTTGGTACAGTTCTAAAATCATACATTGCTTCTTTATGCAAATATATATTCCTTTTAACAGACTTGCCAACCCGTCTTACCCAAAAATAGGGTGATTTACATTCCTTTAATATTGGATGATAAGGTACATATAGAGAGAATGTGGCAAACCCAAGTAGTCAAGGTAATGATACGGAAGTAACATAAGAAACATTTTGTAGTTATAGTATACATCACATCTGAAATAATATAGGCCTAAGCTCAGTTAAAGTAACTGACACCTGAATAAGCACATTGTCATAAGAATTTTGTGTTTACAATTACAGTATTTCCCGAAACACAAAGTGATTTCTCCACACTCCTATCCCAGCTAAAACGTACGCAATGCCCATTTTTGATCATATTATAAGTTCGGCTGTTAGGCCTTATATTTGGAAAAAATATTGATCAAATATTGTGAAGAGATAAACACATAAAATAAGGGAACCTTAAATTTCCTACAAACTATAAGACTCTTTTTAAAAGTGAAAACCGAATGAGTCTGCCTTTAACACAAAAAATGAAACCTAGTACTAAGCAGTAAGCCCTAGGCGTCTATGTCTAGCCTACACTACACTAAACTACGACCAAACAGGACGTGTTTAGCCTACTTCATAATTAATGCTTTGTTTAATACTTGGGGCCTAGCCAATTATAAGTTCTTTGTCAACTACAGTGTGGTTCAATCAAATAAGCTTTAGCTACCATTAACACAAAGGCCTATGACTAATGTCTGGCTAGAGGGTTGGTTAAGGGCCTATGGCCGGGTTAGCGCAATATTATACCTAGTAATAGTATAGGCTAGGCCTATATTACGCTATATTATAGTACTTTTAGTGTTAATTAACAATAGGCTAATTCACCTTTTATATACACGACAAAAAGGGTGTTCCGCTTCTTCGCTTCGGCTATGCCAGCAGAAATTTCTCCTTCAAACCACTCCATCGTTTCTTTGATAATCAGCTTGTAACACCCAGTTCGAATTAATGTTGCTTTATAATGTAGTACTGCTGGTTTCAATGCACGGAAATTCAACAGTTCTGTGGTCCAATGATACTGTACCACAATGATTTTACAATTTAACAACACGTAGCCTACACTGAATAAAAGTGGCATGGGTTTTGCGACATAAACATTCAGACTTGTCTAAGTCGTTTTTTATATATTTTTTTTTTTATATTCCTTTGTAAGAGTAAAATGACTGCCAGGGCCATTATTTGTATATTTGTATATTTATTTGTTTCATCACAATTTACAATGTGACGGGAAGTCTCCTATAAAGCCTGCAAGGCTTAACAAAGTAGGAGACTCCCCAAAAAGAAAAAAGAGAGTAAAACTTAAGAATAGAAAAGGAAAAGTTAATTATAATTAAACTTCCATTTGCATACTGTTTTGACGGAAACAGCAAGGCCCAGAGTTTTTTTTTAGGGCTATGTCTATTTTGGTTTTCTAAAGTTTAGATAGCTGTGCCTACTTTTGTACTCATACAGACATGATGTCGACTTGCTAGCTTTACATATATGACTGTCTGCAAGGTACCGTCATGTATTACTGTATGTACTTTATGAGACCTGATTGCCGGGGACGCTGATCATGTTACAAAGAGGATCAGTACAGTGGAAAGAAACCGTTTCACGTTGGGACTTCTTAATAATTCCTCGATAGACATAAGCTACAGGGACGTATTCAGGATTTTATAAAGGAGGGAGTGTGCGCGCTGGGGTATTATAGGAGCCCACTCGAATGTACAGGCTCGTAGCCAGCAAGTTTGTGGTGTGAGGAGAAGCGAAAAAAAAAAACATGTTCCTATGATAAGATTCAGATCAACATGCTTATTGTATTGATATGACTTTTTATGACATCATATATAGCTTCTAACTTCTGCTTGTGGGATCGAGAAGCCTGAGGCTATTTTAATCGAGCCCCACCGTCTCCCGTCCGCGAGATTTTTTTTCCCAGCACGGTAAAGGCCATCATTTGCATACCTCGCTTCTCATTGGCTGGGGTCTGTATACATAAGATTCATTACAATATCAACTAGCAGCTGCTGCACTGAATCGCTCATCACAAACCACATTTCCAAGGCCACTTTGCTACAGTCACAACAAAAAAGAAAACAGTCTAGCAGCAGAATGTAAAATGGTACGTGTTTGAGTAGAGTTAATTTATTTGTCGGCGTGTTATGCCACGGGTGTAGAGGGTCTGTGGTTATGTATATCATACAACTATGTTGCTATAAATTTAAAGAAGTTAAATCAAAACGAAACAGTTTGAAGATGATACAAAAATTCACCATATAATATAAACGTAAGACAATTTCTGTGTTCAATAACTATAATCCAAAGTGGCAGTGGTACTACTAACATGAGGCATGACTAAATACTAGGCCTAATTCTTTCGTATTATATTATCTGAAAACTGTGCCAAAGGGTCATAATAAACCGTTTTAAAGGGTCATAATTTTGAAAATCAAATCAATGTCTCTGCTCAAAATTAAGAGTCTATCAGTTTAAATTTTAAATGCATGTCAAGTAAATAGTCAACCAGAAACGATCAAGCTGTCCAATGTTTTTAAGCAGTTTTGAAGCAAGCAAAAGCCTGATACTAATTTGCGTACATTGCCATCGCAGTACTCTGTACAACAAGTTCCACCATCACTTCGAAGCTGCACCCTTGTCAAAACTAACTTATTCGATTTATTGGCTTTTCAGCTTTGGATCATCAACCTAAATAATCCTTACCTTCAAAGAAGGACAGTCATCTACAATGAGACGTGTACACTTACAGTCCGTGGTCGCAGTATCATGTTTTACGAACTTATAGATGTAAATGTCAACAAACAAGTCCGCGCAAAAGCAAAGAAAAAACATTTCAACATTTTTTTTTACAAAGTTGTTTCAAGACAGTCACCAGTTCATACAGTACGTGTATGCGAATCACCATCCATTAAGTGCACGTGTATGTTCATGTACATACACACACGCATAGCGTAAGCAAGAACTTCCCAATTCAGCATCAAAAGCCAATGAGAAGCGAGGTATGCAAATGATGGCCTTTACCGTGCTGGGAAAAAAAATCTCGCCTCCCGTCCGGTCAGACAGGCTACGGTATGGAACGCCAAAAGTATGGAACGCCAAAAGAACTACAGGTGGCGCTACTACTCTAAACAGGAGGTGCTACTACCCTAAACATGGGGTGCTAGTACTCTTATTAGGAGGTGCTACTACGCTAAACAGGAGGTGCTACTACTCTAAACAGGAGGTGCTACAACTCCTAAGTGACGATACTGCTGTAAAAAGGTGGCGCTACTACTCTAAATAGGCGAGGCTACTACTACAGGCGGCGGTGCTACACTGGCGGATCCAAGGGGGGGGGGGGCCAACGGGGGCCATGCCCCCCAAAGGTGAGCCAAAAAGTGTTTCCGAACATCCGCTAAATCATATGATTGGAAATTAAAAAAATCGACAGGAATAGCAGTGGTAGACTAGCAGTAGCAGTTGTGCTCGGCACTTCCGTGAGCTATTGCCCTGGAGTGGCTTCATGATATTTTTTTAGAAAGCTTACTTCTTCCCAAGGCTTCAAGCACATAGAGATCGCCTGCCAGACACAGACCGTGTCATTGAACACTTTGCCACTAGTGGGGTCAGGAGATTGAAGTTTAGTTTCAGGATCTAGAGTGGACATCTGTAATTCTGCATAATTGACTGTGAATTACTACTTGCACTCTTAACATGTCGTACTATCATTTGTGAGACAAATTCCCTTACTTACTGGAACTTGCTGGGGGACAGGAAAAAGGCAATGCCTTGTAATAACCACCATGAACGAAAATTCCACTGCTGAGTAGCAACTAAGAAATGTTCCATGTTAATCCTTTATACCTGTCCATACTTCCAATTAGCCCCAAAAAGGTCAGGTCAAAGGTCATCAAGAGTAGACAGTCAAGAGATGTCTAAACCTTTTCGTTTCTGGTTTAACATTAAATGTATGAGCATGAGGATTTACAGTTTATCACCATTTTGCAGTTACAGGCTGGTTGTAAGAAATTTATAACCTATGAAAAATAAAATTTCT
>JAIPMN010020103.1:969-15298 GCA_020650975.1 Apostichopus californicus
CCCCCCCCCCCCCCCCCCGCCCGACCGATTAGGGTAGGGGCGGACTTTTACTCTAAATGCAAGGAAAGGTGCTGCCGTGGTGTCATTGAAACCGCCTGCCATGTATGTGGGAGGGGCCGCCTCTGGGTCATACTCAGAAGAAATTAATAATGTAGAAATCAAATGGTGCATTCTGAAGCATGTTCTGATACTATAACTTAAGTTAGGTCTTTATAAGAAGTTCAAAACGGAAGATAGTGCAGATAAATAATAATATATTCAAAATTTCTCCGACTGATTATAATCAGTCTGAGAAATTTTGAATATATTAAGCAGGGTATTGAACCGTTATTGGGGGGGGGGGGGTTCAGAGGCGGAAGAACGAAGTTGTAATAGAGTGGGGGTTGCCCTACGGGGTCACCGAAGCCGTCGAACGTAAGTAGGGGGTTTAAGGGGTTTAAGGAATTTTCAACTTTTCGTCGCTCAGACAATTTTCAGAATGAATAAGTATTAGTAACATGTAAAATGCAAGTTAGAAATTTGACAAGATATACTTTCATAATTCATTATATGAAATGAAACTAGAATGGTGAAGCTTCTGAACTACGCTACATAGTTCAGGAATTTCAGTTTCGAACGGCATCGGAAAACAATAATGTTGATGATCTACTCTAAAAATCTGTATGTCGCTCTTTTCAACATTTGCTAAAAAGGAATGTCGCCCTCTATTTTACATTTGTACTGGTTTCTCGTTAATTGGCGTAGTCAGACGTACACAGTATGTAATAATACTGATAAAAAGTACTATTTAGTATAAGCTAGGCCTGTATTTACCAAGGAAAGCCTTTGATATTACTACGTGTGTTTGCACACAATCATGTTGTTGCAAGTGGTCTGAATGATGTGATTAGGTGGGATTTGTGAAGTAATTATTCTCTTGGTTTAAGAACTCGAATTGAGAACAGTGCACATTCGGACCTCGAAGATTTGGTCTATGTTGTAATCGTGAGTTGTCTGCTAATATTTTCTCAAATTTGGATAACTGTTCCTGTAGTGTAAGATTGAATTTATTGAATTGAATTTAAAGTTGGTGTTACTTGTTAATGTTACGGTTACTTAGTGTTAGTTAATCGTGTTATTAATCGGCCCGAGTGGACTTAAGCCCTGACCATTATTTACAATAACAATACCTTAACTTAACTGGCCATAACGTAAATGTAAATATATATAACGAGACACTTTGAATTCAGTTTTGGTAAATTGATACTTAGGCTAAGGACTAGACCTACCCCGATCTTATCAGCAAACAACGAACAGAGGACTAAGGAATTGGGACTAAGCTTATGTAGATGAGGCTAGAATTTAACTTTATCCTATGTGTAGCCTAGACAAGGACTTCCATAACTTAAGCATTGAAGCAAATCATATAGACAAAGCCTGATTCTGATGAGAGTAACATGCAGAATAACTTTAACAATAACATAGATCGTAACACTTAACAACTAACAGTCTGGCTATATAGGCTAAGCGGGCTAGGCCACAATGGTTCATTATCTAAGCTAACTAGCTAGGTCTAACTGTCCCTGGCACAATTGCAGAATACCCTTCAAGTTCTACTCATCTATTCATCTAGGCCTAGTCTAGTATTTAAAGTACTAGCTGACTTCAAGTCCGAAGTGACAGTTAACATTGTAGGCTATGCTATATATACTACATATAGGTCTACGCCTAATTATGTTAGTCTATAGCCTGGCAACCTGTACATTGATATTATACTGATCAGTACCACACACTTTATCCCATACACATTGTGTATCGGCAGAGCCACTATGGGGTGAATGGATTGCATTTAAGAATAATTTTCAAATAATTTCACACAATCATGACGAGATATGTTTTGCGAAGAAATTGGCTCATATGCAGAGATCAAGGGAATGATAAATTCAACAAATCATCCGTTTGTGCATCAAAACATTAATCAGATGCATGTGTGAACAAATGTATTGACCTTAATGTGGAACCTACACATACAGTACACTGAACCATTTTAGTTTTTAGTGCAAGGGAAGCAAACAATGACTAGAGTTTGTGAAATATGTCCTTTGAATGGCTCTCTCTGCTGCTGGAACGTTTCAAGAGAGATTATGTAATGCTGGGCATGGTAAACATGTAAAATATATAGCCTGGGAGTATATAGCCAGTGCTTTTGTTGTGAGCTAATGTGGTGCTGCTTTATCACAATTACTGTTGCTAAGTTTCCAAGTTCATTATTAACCCTTGCCTTAATAAGTGGTGGATAGAGTATGTGCAGGATAGTTCTGACTTTTGTGTAAATACCTCATATTACCTCTGGTATGAATTCAGTTAATTTATGATAAATATATCAGATGCTACCTTAATTAAATGTCCACTTCAGCTTATCCAGCTGAAACCAATAGCTTAAGTATTTAGGGAGGGGGAGGGGGGAGATGGAGTGAATTTAGGGGATGGGGATTAAGACCATGGATTGGACAATTAAAATAGAATCCATCGTTTTTAATGTCATAAACTCTTTTTCTCTTTTTTTGCAGAGTTTAAACAGTCTAGCACCCAGGAATAGACTGACAATACATATGTAAGCTACTCTAATACCTGGATGATGAAAACGATTTGGAGTGTCAAAAGGTAAAAAGTAATTTTGTGAGTTGCTCTCAGGAGTCATCCTTAGCTGTGATCTGGTAACGGTCACAAGATGGGCGAAGCCTTTGAATGGGGCAGAATGGAGGATGAAGATGACTTGTTGGATGAGATGGAAAATGATTTAAGGGATCTCAACTTGGACTTGGAGAGAACCATCACTACAGGGCTTAAGGTGAGATATATTGAGATTGATTCTTTAGAATACATAACAACTTTGTTGTTCGTTTTAAGTTTTGACTATATACTTTACAACTGTTTTCAGCAATTTGTCAGCAAAGGAACTTCAAAGGGAGAGAAAAATGGGAACTTACTATAAATGTATCAATTGCAAAACACCTGTGTCGGTAAATATACAAGTTGGAAGACATGATGTTTTGATCCTAACAGGGTCTTCTTTGGAAGTTAGTTTAAAGGTAGTCAGTATAGGCCCCAAATTATACCACACTATAATTCCTAGAAGTTTTCAAAAAGTTTTTTCCTGGAGGTCTTTACTCTACAAATTGTTCTCAGACATTGGTAAGGAACACACAAGATGACTGAATGTCCCAGTTAGGAAAATTTCCTCTCTAATAAAAACAGTTTAAGAATTTGACCAAAGGTGACCATATTTGAATATCTAGCATATTTGGTGGCCAATACAGCAAACCTTTAACTAGCAGTTGGTGATTCCAGTCACTTGTTCTTCTCCCACATAGTTTCTATCAATCAGAGATGACACAAATTTTCATAGAAAATCCAATTTGTCTATTTACCTATTAAACTAAACAATTTTTGTTCACCCTTTTCCCATGTCACATATTTTTCATTTTTATCAAGAAAACTTGGACATCTGTCTTTGTAACAATCCAAACCAGCATTTATAGAAAAGTTAAGTGACATTCATCAAAGATTTCATAAGTCTCCTCTAACCAGTCGTTAAACACAGTTAGATTCATATCCATAGATGGTTCTGTCTTGTAGATTTCCAATGATCACTACAAAGAATGACTGAATGACTAGTTGTAAGGCAATTTCAAGAACAAATTATGGAATTACATTTTCCACTGCCATGATGTTTTGCTCACTACATAAAGCTATGACAGTCAAGGTCATATGCTGGGCAAACAGTTATTAAAAACAATAACTACGCTGTGTGACTCTGATAATGGATCAACATGCAATTATATGGTAAAGTCTAGGTTAACAGGTTTATGGTTTAGTAGGTCAGTGTCTGTTGGTACAGTATCCTAAGATGCCTTGATGGTTGCACTCCTTATCTGGAAAACCACTTGACATCATTGACAATTACTACTAAAGTTGGAGAGTGCAGTCAAGTTTGAAACCAGTGATGCACAGTTCAGAGTTCCCTTTTATTAGTGTAGCCAGTTACCGTTCATTTCAATTATGGTAAATGACCGTTTTTAAACACCAGGGTTAGCCAAACATTTTCTCTATGGATACACTACCAAGGCTTTTTCTACATGAAATCAATATCAATTAGAATAACATGTCATTTTCCGTCATTCTCTGAGGAAGTTTTTCGATCGTACAAACACAATTCTTAAAGAATTTCAGCATTGAAGTAAATATGTTAACTGAGGATACATCCTCACTATAGGCTTTTGCTTAAATACAGCACATGTACACAGTACACAGTATATGTTTGCCGACACAATGTCACTATAGACTTTTTGCTTAAATATTGCACATTTACACAGTATATGTGTTAACTGCCGACACAACGTCACTATAGGCTTTTTGCTTAAATATTGCACATGTACACAGTATATGTGTTAACTGCCGACACAACGTCACTATAGGCTTTTTGCTTAAATATTGCACATGTACACAGTATATAGTGTTAACTGCCGACACAGTCCCACTGTAGGTTTTTGCTTTAATTTACATACTGTAGCACATGTACACAGTACAGTCTAGTGCACTACTATGGCATGAAACAGAAATATTTGTGCGGCTTTTTTCCCCATTTATAACCCAGTGTGGCCATTCGGTACTACTGTCAATTAGCCGTCTTTAAATGGCAAATTTATGTGTAGAATTATATTACAGAGGATTTTGTTCGCCACAAATTGCTAAAAAGGTAGGTGATAGGACTGAGTGGCTGATTGACAGAAACTCGATTTCTGTTAAATGGTACATTCATTTGTTTAACGGTTTTAAAACATTTAAAAGGTTGCAACACTACTACTTTGTATTACGATTGACAGTAGCCCGGAATGTTTACCAATTGTATGCAGTGCAAATGCAATACAATTGTTTAAACTGCACAAATTAGATAAATTTGATTAATTTGTATATATTTTAAACATTTAAATATAAATGCTATGCCCTAAAGTAGAACCTTTTGAATACATTTGTTTTACATTGCTGAGGAATTTTTCAATGTTGGTGATGGATTTATTCTTTCATCAGAGCTATAAAGTTATGGAATCTTTACCTTCCTATCAATATTCAGAAGTTTGTGGGATAAAGTTTTCATATTCCAGATGAGTTAAAGATTAAGATAGATGTTTGGATTAACTGACAATATGAACATGAAGATATACATTGGACACTAATTTATGGTTAACCGTTATGAAGGATATCTTTGACAATATATTTGACAGAAGCAAGACATGAACATCATCCAAAAATCCAATTATCAAGTGATTTATCCGTCCTTGATTAATATAGAATCGATTTAAAGAATAATGCTGACTACAGCTCTGTTTATGATATTGACAAACTCAACTAGATTTTCTATGAATCCACATAAGAGTATAGAGAGGTGCATCATTCATCAGGAGTAACCATATCATCAGTAATAATAACTAGTATCATCCTCTACTCATGGTATAGCCTCATGCATGACTCTCTGAATGTCATCAGTAATAATGATTTATAATCCTCATCAACAACACATGCTCCTTGAAAGAGAATCAGTTGTAAATTGTCTGTTGCTGTCAGGAGGAGGCTGATTATCTCATGTAGTTAGAGAGCACAATAATTTCAACAGCTGTAGTCTCTAGGAAAGATATATACTACAAAGTCTCACTGCTCATCAGCCCGGTTGCCAGAGCTCATGCTGAGACGCAACTTCTCATCCAGGACGGCCATTCAGAGATTGTAAATGTCAGGGCTTATTTATTTCTTTGCTTTTCAGACTGCAGAGGAAATTGAACGGTTGACCGTAGATGAGAAACTAAATGATGTAGATAGAGCTCTCTACTTACTCAGGTACGTTGATTATTAACTAATTGTTCTGATCTGCTAATTAACAGCTAGCTAGTAACATAATGTGCTTTACTAAAATATCATTAATACCCATGTTCTGTTAAAATTCTCTAAATATGATTTTCAAATTACCTATCCTTAGTAAGCTGTGTGGTTAAGCTGCAATTATGGTAGTCCTTAATTACCTGCGTGTAATAAGCTACAAGTAAGCTATGTAATCCAGGTAGAATCAAGTAGGTGTAAAGAAATCGGAATGTTAAATATTTGTAAATTGTCACCTTCACTGTGCAGCTACTCCATGAGTAAGTTTGTATTGCCCATGTTGGTCTTTTGTCAGCTCTGAAGTTGCATTCCTCCGACTCAGGTGAGCCTTGACTGAGGAGATAAGATTGTGGTCCTGTGTACAAAATGTGTGTTGGATCTGTAACAGGTATTACTACTCTATCATATCTACGATTATAAACACACATAGTCATGCTTCTTCCATCATAATAATAATTTAAATTAAAAATAATAGCAACTATAATTAAGGATTCCCAGTGCATATATTCCACCCACCAGGGGACTCCTTTATTAATCTTTGAGTGACCTTAATAGCTCAGAGGATGTGTATTGAATGACTGCATACAATTTCACCTGGTTTGTATAGCTCTTGTTATGTGCATTTTTCTCGTCAATCTGTACGGTGAAGTTGTAAACTGTATAGAGCTATCTTCTCAGTAAGTAGTGAATATAAGATGGAACTTCCAGCTGTGATTATAACTCCGTTAATGAATGTTGTGCGGGGTAACTGAACTTTACTATTCACTGGGGTGCTGGTATCTGAGTGACTGTTATTCTAGTTAAAGGGACTAGATTGAGATGGCGCTTTGCAGTATGGTCATCAGACAACAAGAATTTACAGGTATTGGAAAGTAGAAAGAGTATCAGTTGAGGTTGATGATGAAGGATAATCTATAATTTGGTGAAAGATCTAGGAAATAGTAATTGCCTTTAGGATATAGACGATGTAATTAGCGACATTGAAGTACATGTTAGCCTTTGAAGTGTTTGGTAGACTACTTGCATATAAGGGAAAGACAGCTAACGTTCTTAATATCAGCCCTGCCATAAGCATGATGATATTGTCTTGAGGCTATGTGCAGGATGGTCCTATCTGAGGCTATGTGCTGGATGGTCCTGTCTTGAAGCTATGTGCAGGATGGTCCTATCTGAGGCTATGTGCATGATGGTCCCTGTGAGAAGGGTATTTGCATAATGGTCACCGTGAGGCGGATCACTGGTCATGCAATTTGCTTTGAATGACTTTAGTAGCTGAATTTAGTCTGTAAAATTTGTATTTATTTTATATCAAACATTTGCTGCCAATTTGGGATACATATGAGGTAACTGGGCA
Organism: Apostichopus californicus; assembly: GCA_020650975.1. Lineage (NCBI taxonomy): Eukaryota > Metazoa > Echinodermata > Holothuroidea > Aspidochirotida > Stichopodidae > Apostichopus > Apostichopus californicus. The sequence continues at coordinate 8,237 of JAIPMN010020103.1, forward strand.
GAATTCTTACCTATCATGTTGCCAATCATTCACCACTGTGCAGTAGTAGCCTTTGCTTTCCTTCTAGCAGGGAGCAGCTTAGAGTAGCAGCTACCTGCTTTTAGGTTCATAGATCTATGCCTAATAAACAGTGAGGTTGACCATTTCAAGGACTACAGTGACCTTTGTTTACAGTTATCAACCACTAAGCAACCAGTAAATAGGGAACAGTAGTAGCACTGTACTGTAAATAGTAATGTGATAGTCCCAAGATACTGTGTGGCTGATAAGATCTGATTGGTCCTTACTCAAACAAGTAGAATCCAGTGCATCATAGCTACCAGGTCTAGTGTAAACAATTATCATTCATTGTTTCTTACCAATGAGTAAGGCTGTGTTAATTCCTATTCATCACACATCAGTACCTTGGTGAACATTGAGATACAAAGATTATCAAACTCTTGAAAACTTTGGTTGATTTCCATTGATATAGAGTTGTCAGTTCACATGTATGCGAATGGTTAATTGTCCATGCATCAATTAGTGTGTAACCAGGGAGCTGCTACTCTAGCTCCCTGGTGTAACCAGGGAGTTGTTACTCCCTGGTGTAACAAAGGGTCTATTTTGCAAATCATATGTTGTATGTCCCATTATTTGGATGGTTTCTGCTGACTATGCTATGAAGTTTGAACAGTCTTAGAGTATAGAAATCAAAATTAAAGCTTTCTCTTTTATACAGTAGCTGTCCACTAGTTTAGCAAGAATGTTATATAATGTACAAACTTTAAGTTTAAACACATTATAAGGTACTGACTCTTCAGTAAAGCTCATATGGGATCTAATTTTCTCTTATTGGATCATACTTATTATACTATTACATAACATGAATGCTCGGCTTGGTGACTCCATAAAATTTAAAAGTCAGTACCTCTGGAGGTGGAGGCCCTAAATGGAGTCCCAGCTCCATCACTCAACACAATGAGACTTTTAAGTGAACATGATTGATTCATGCAGTGGTAAGGACAAATGGAACAGTCCAGCATTGGATGCCTCTTACCCTGGACTATATGCAGCAGTAATTACTAATGGAACAGTCCAGCATTGGATGCCTCACACTGCACTATACATTGAACAACCTTGACTGTCAAATCTATGTTTGTGATTTAATACACTATTCTAGTATCCCTGAGTGTAAATTACATGTGTTATGAAACTTGTCAAACACATATATCTTGTTCATTTATGAACAACCATAATAATCACAATCTCTTAACAAAATAATATGACTACTGTAACCTCCACAATCCCCCTACAAAATACTATGAACAACCGTAACGATCACAAAATCCTAACAAAATAATATCAACAACCGTAACAATCACAATCTCCTAACAAAATAATATCAACAACCGTAACAATCGCAATCTCCTAACAAACTAATATCAAGAACCGTAACAATCGCAATCTCCTGACAAAATACTATCAAAAACAGTAGCAGTCACAATCTCCTAACAAAATACTATCAACAACCGTAACAATCGCAATCTCCTAACAAAATAATATCAACAACCGTAACAATCGCAATCTCCTAACAAACTAATATCAAGAACCGTAACAATCGCAATCTCCTAACAAAATACTATCAAAAACAGTAGCAGTCACAATCTCCTAACAAAATACTATCAACAACCGTAACAATCGCAATCTCCTAACAAAATACTATCAACAACCGTAACAATCACAATCTCCTAACAAAATACTATCAACAACCGTAACAATCACAATCTCCTAACAAAATACTATCAACAACCGTAACAATCACAATCTCCTAACAAAATACAATCAACAACCGTAACAATCACAATCTCCTAACAAAATACTATCAACAACCGTAACAATCACAATCTCCTAACAAAATACTTTCAACAACCGTAACAATCACAATCTCCTAACAAAATACTTTCAACAACCGTAACAATCACAATCTCCTAGCAAAATACTATCAACAACCGTAACAATCACAATCTCCTAACAAAATACTTTCAACAACCGTAACAATCACAATCTCCTAGCAAAATACTATCAACAACCGTAAATATCACAATCTCCTAACAAAATACTATCAACAACCGAAGCAGTCACAATCTCCTAACAAAATACTATCAACAACCGTAACAATCACAATCTCCTAACAAAATACTTTCAACAACCGTAACAATCACAATCTCATAGCAAAATACTATCAACAACCGTAACAATCGCAATCTCGTAACAAAATACTTTCAACAACCGTAACAATCGCAACCTCCTAGCAAAATACTATCAACAACCGTAACAATCGCAATCTCCTAACATAATACTATCAACAACCGTAACAATCACAATCTCCTAACAAAATACTATCAACAACCGTAACAATCACAATCTCCTAACAAAATACTATCAACAACCGTAACAATCACAATCTCCTGACAAAATACTATCAACAACGGTAGCAATCACTATGAATAAACAATGAATACGTCATTTATATAGCGCTATATCACAAAAAGTATCAAAGCACTTCACAAATCGCTTCACAAGCACTTAATAAAATACTATTCACAAGAGCTTCCTAAGGCTGTAGCTGATGATGGAACCAAGATGTCATAGAGAATTGGTTTGTACATAACTTTGTACAAGGCAAATACCACAATGCTTTAAGGCCCAAATTTCTGCATATTAGGAACATGAAACAAATTCACAGTTCATGATTATCATGCGATCCACTCGCCAAACTCACATCAGTTGAGATACATTTCCACTTAATTTCATTTGCTCTCAAAAGTTTGTTAAAACTCTCACTTGTCATGAATGAGTTTTCTCTAGGCATAATTCACATATATAGGGACACATGAATTATTTAACTGTAAACTTGTACAGCTCTACATTGAGTTCAGTCATTTGTTTTGATGCAAGTTAGATTACAAGTTCCCTTTGCCACATCCCTTTGAGTACTTTGATTTCCTATGTTCTTTAATTGTAGTGTTGTTGTGATGTGTGTGTGTGTTGCTTGAGTTTATTGAGACTACTTCCTACATTCTTGATGGGATTTCTACTCTGCAATATTACAACTTGAGATTCACATGAAGCATAATGGTGGCAAAGAGGTCAGGCTGGAATTCTCATTTACTGCAGCAGTATTAAAAGTATTCCATGACTTGTGTAAACTAGAGGATGTTTTGATAACATTCAGCCTTCAGTTAGGAGAAAACTCAAGGTTCTTCTGATTTCAGTCCCTGGACTTGGTTCTGATGACCTTAACAGGTCAGCTGCACCTTAAAAGTTGTAGCACCTTTAGAATATAAAGTGTATATGTACATAACATACACAGTGGTATCCTCCACACTGAATAGCGAAATGTATTGGAGATATTGCGTGGGAGTAGAACAGTGGGTAACAGTGTGTCATATAAAGTGGGGGGATGGAAGGGGATGGGATTACAGAATTCATGCTAAACAGTGAAGAAATAAAAGAACCCATTTTATTTTTAGAGCGCGAAAGGTTCACGCATGAATATAAGTAAATTACCTAAGTTAAACCAGGTACAGTACAGTGTTTGCTATTCAAAATATTAACGACCTTAGTAATCCTTGTTAATGCTGAATCATTTTGTTGTTTTACATGTAATGATATGTAATGGCTACACCCTTGTTTATAATGAATGCAACTTTCAGAATTTCAATTTTTGTTACATCAGCATAAATTTGAAGTAGTTTGCTAGTTCAGGTTTGTGCTGACATGCCATGTATCAAACCATATTGTAGTTACACAAGTGATCCACATCAAGAGGAAAACCTACAATTCACTTTATTAGTCAGTTCATTTAATCTGACTTTAAGCAACCTTACTGTCAGACATCTGTCAGACCATAATGCTACACCCTTGTTTTTAGAATGATTGCAACTTTCAGAATTTCAGTTTTTGTTACATCAGCATAAATTTGAAGTACTTGTGCTGACATGCCATTTATCAAACCATATTGTAGTTACAAGTGATCCACATCAAGAGGAAAACCGACAATTCACTTTATTAGTCAGTTCATTTAATCTAGCTGTCAGACAGCTCTTGGCCTAATTTCTAAAAATGCTATTTTTGTTCTATAAACCTCGAGTCCAGATTCTCACGGGTTAGCCCACAGTTTCCTTATTTTCAGAGTAATCAGGAAAGCTGTCATATGCCACATATCCTTCATGATGTAGTGTTTCCTAAATCACTCCAATCATTTCATGGCAAACATTTAAATCTTTTCCCATTATTTCCGATTTTTAAGCCTATTTAGAAGAGATCCTGATATCTGGATAGATATGTGTGTGTCTTTTGTAGTAACAAAACTACATTGTCCATCAATGACATACAATACTCTTATAAATATACTAAAATACTGTAAGTTGTAATTGGCAGTTCATGAAGTAAATTCCCTAAAAGTGCATGGACAATTTATACATTTCTATATGACACAACTGGCATGTGGAATATCTGTAGTCATGCAAAATCTGGGAATTGTTAAATAAAGTTACAATAAACATTTTAAATGTAGGTCTTTTGTCAAATTTTCAACTTGTTAATGGTTACTATAGTTACCTACTGTAGACAGTTAGGAAGTCATGTTTGTAGCTTCTTGCCACAGCATATGGGGCCAATGGTCATCTCACATTTCATATGTCAATGTCCATACTAACTGATTAAAAGAACCCTGTTGTTTGTGGAGGGACATTTTAATCAAGTTGTTATTTGGAGAGTCGCATAAAGGTCCCTCAATGACTTACTACAGTATCTGAGAATTGGGGGGGGGGTTAATTCTGGAATGACAATGCAAAATTGAAAATGTATTTAATATTTATGATGATATTCTGCCATAGAGTAGGCGTTCAGAATGATACTAATGCTTGGTAAAGGTCTTCTAACATTTAGATGGTCAACTCAAATCTGCAAACGCAGGTTATAGTAGTACAGTGGCAGTGCAGCTAACAGTAGTACAGTGGCAGTGCAGGTAACAGTAGTACAGTGGCAGTGCAGGTTATAGTGGTACAGTGGCAGATTGGCAGTGCAGGTTACTGTAGTACAGTGGCAGTGCAGGTTACAGTAGTACAGTCATAGTGCAGGTTACAGTGGTACAGTGGCAGTACAGGTTTTAGTGGTACAGTGGCAGATTGGCAGTGCAGGTTACTGTAGTACAGTGGCAGTGCAGGTTATAGTAGTACAGTGGCAGTGCAGGATACAGTGGTACAGTGGCAGTGCAGGTTATAGTAGTACAGTGGCAGTGCAGGTTACAGAGGCAGTGCAGGTTATAGTGGTACAGTGGCAGTGCAGGTAACAGTAGTACAGTGGCAGTGCAGGTTACAGTGGTACAGTGGCAGTGCAGGTTATAGTAGTACAGTGGCAGTGCAGGTTACAGAGGCAGTGCAGGTTATAGTAGTACAGTGGCAGTGCAGGTAATAGTAGTACAGTGGCAGATTGGCAGTGCAGGTTACTGTAGTACAGTGGCAGTGCAGGTTATAGTAGTACAGTGGCAGTGCAGGATACAGTGGCAGTGCAGGTTATAGTAGTACAGTGGCAGTGCAGGTTACAGAGGCAGTGCAGGTTATAGTGGTACAGTGGCAGTGCAGGTAACAGTAGTACAGTGGCAGTGCAGGTTACAGTGGTACAGTGGCAGTGCAGGTTATAGTAGTACAGTTACAGTGCAGGTTACAGAGGCAGTGCAGGTTATAGTAGTACAGTGGCAGTGCAGGTTATAGTAGTACAGTGGCAGATTGGCAGTGCAGGTTACTGTAGTACAGTGGCAGTGCAGGTTATAGTAGTACAATGGCAGTGCAGGATACAGTGGTACAGTGGCAGTGCAGGTTATAGTAGTACAGTGGCAGTGCAGGTTACAGAGGCAGTGCAGGTTATAGTGGTACAGTGGCAGTGCAGGTAACAGTAGTACAGTGGCAGTGCAGGTAACAGTGGTACAATGGCAGTGCAGGTTATAGTAGTACAGTGGCAGTGCAGGTTACAGAGGCAGTGCAGGTTATAGTGGTACAGTGGCAGTGCAGGTAACAGTAGTACAGTGGCAGTGCAGGTTACAGTGGTACAAGGGCAGTGCAGGTTATAGTAGTACAGTGGCAGTGCAGGTAACAGTGGTACAGTGACAGTGCAGGTTATAGTGGTACAGTGGCAGTGCAGGTTATAGTGGTACAGTGGCAGTGCAGGATACAGTGGTACAGTAGCAGTGCAGGTTATAGTAGTACAGTGGCAGTGCAGGTAACAATAGTACAGTGGCAGTGCAGGTTATAGTGGTACAGTGGGAATGCAGGTTACAGTAGTACAGTGGCAGTGCAGGTTAATGGAAGTTCAGTAAAGTGAATGTCAATTGACTAAAGGCCATTCAACTGTACATTATCTGTTTTCGACCTTGAAGTATACCATTCTTCAACCTTGGTAACAGTGTAAGTACTTTATAATCTGCAACTTTGCTCTGAAGAAACTTAGTGAGGCCATCATGTCTGTGGAAGGACAAGAAGGAAACAAAGCATCATTGATGCCTGAATGAGATATAGTCATGTATCCTACATGTCCTAAGATGAACATACATTATACAATTGCAAAAGTTACCTTCATGTTACCCTCATGGCTGATAAAATGAAAGTGAAAACTAAGGGAAAGAATTTAAACAGATAATGTGAAAGTAAAATAGTGCAAGGCTTGTCTCATATGGCAACATGTAGACTTCTATGCTAGAGGCTATAAACTGTGGTTTTGAAGCCATCTTGTCTACCAGTCTACTAGAAAATTTTTGTTGGCAGATTTGCTATTAACCAGTTATAAATACTTACGTTGTTCACTGAGCCTAACAGTGCAGTATTTTTAGACTAGAAAATGGTTCACTTTATAAGCCAGTCCTGAAATATTTTCCAGAGTTTCTGATCCTTAGCAAGGAATTAAATGTGGTTAGACTTAGAGCTCACAATGCCTCGAGCCAGTAATGGGTATTCAGTTTTTCATACATTTTAGGAATAGGAGACAAAATTGTCAATGGTTTTGGCAAATTATAGGAATGATCAG
>JAIPMN010020107.1:0-10415 GCA_020650975.1 Apostichopus californicus
GAAGGTTGCAGAGATGAGTCAATGTAGATACCTAGGTCTCTAGGTCTAACTAGAATACAGTTCGGTGTCATCAGCAAACTTCTTAGCTGTACACAATTAATATCTCCGTCAATGTCATGTATATAGGCAACAAACAACAAGGGACCCAAAACAGTCCCTTCTGGAACCCAACTAGTATGTCCTGACAATAACAACAACATTAACATTGCAAGCATGCATTGTAAATGTTAGGCTACATCACATTCATGCGAGTCTGTATTGTCTACGAATGCAGCTGCAGCCTAGTGTTAATATTCTGGCTGATATGATGGTTTAGTGATACGCAATGTACGTTGTCGTCCTAGCCTATCGTTACACTAAACTAGCCAATATACTCAAATAGCACCTGCATTTATACTACTTACTATTTGGCCTATAAACGTCCCGAATTTTAATGATAAAAGTGCACATTCTTGATTTTCAGTAAGATGCTTAGGCTGTGCAATCCACCCCCTGACTGTATGGACGCTCCGCCACTGTTGGGAACGCAGTGTAGGAAGAGAAGGGGGGGAGGGGCGGTATTTTTTAACGGTTTGGGTGAGCGTCTGCAATGATTCGTAATGACATGTTATCGCAAGCGTTCAACATGCTCAAATAAAATGAATGAATGAGGAGGAATTCATGTCACTTTTCAACCATTTTTTGAAACAAATTGAGCGAATTGATCGCTAGTAATCTTGAAATTGATTTTATCACGGTCATTGTCATGTTTCCCATATGTACCTTTCTCATAGAAAAGGAGGGAGGGCGAATCTGTACGTAATGTAATCAGAAATACTTTTAAAATGACACCAAAGAGACTAAAAATTCTTTTCGACTTTGTTAATAATGATGTCTTTTAGGAGACACCGTAGATAGGTTGCTCGGTTGGGTTTACTGCAATAGTGGCAAATGGAGACCAATATCCGCACTTAGTGGACCTAATGTTATAGTCGTGCATTGACCTTGAACAGAGGGGCCTACCGTGAAAACGTACGGAAAATTCATCCTTTTATATCTCAGCGAGACAATTCCACTGGATACAGAAATACGACTCAAAAGTCCTTAGATGTAGTCATTATAACAATCACATTAAAAGATATGTATGAAAAGCAGATTAAAGATATGATGGAAACTCAAATGTGGACCAAAAAACGATGTCCCTACGGATGCCGTCCAGTGACATTTACATAATTTGTGTGTAGTAGGTTATGTAGCTCTTTTGTGGAAAAACTTTGGAATATGCTGAAAGTTGAGAGTTCATCCATGCTTTAGATTAATGAGGGACATGATCATCACGTTTTATGAGGAGGGAGGCTGTTTTTAATTATTTACATAACATCTGGGTAATAGGTACTGTAACTTCTTTCTTGGAGAAAGCTTAGAATATGCGGATAAGGAAGAAAGTTTCGAGTTCCTCCCATGTATTAGATTAATGAGGGACCTAGATCATCACGCTTTACAAGAATATCTCATATATTAGGTGTAAGAGAAGCGGTGAGTGTGAGGAAGGGTAGGGGAGAATGGGGGGGGGGGTTAATGATGTTTACCAGGAAGACCTAATAATTCGTCCTAAATGAGATTGAAATAAAAATCATTAATGTAAGTAAATATCATTACTGCCTGCTCTCGCTGATTTCTTTTAACCCTAGGAGCGGAGTGTGTGAGGTGAAGAAGGGTAGGGCAGGATGGGGAGGGATAAATTACGATGTAACCAGGGGGGCTGATAATTCGTTCAATGAGAGATTTGAAAATATATATATATATAAGTTAATATCATTACTGCCTGCTCTCACTGATTTATTTCAACCCTAAGTTACGCTTATCGGAAGACTAGGCCGATAATACAATGCTTTATTAACAAAGAGGTGCTTCTAATTTATTACTTCAAACTGTGTAACTTTCACTAATCTATTTGGGAAAAAAATATGCTTTTAAGTTGAGAGACTCAGTAAGGATCAATTAAGTGGAACAAAGATCGTCGCGTGCTGCGTGTAACGATGAAGTTTCCTACATTGGGATGGAAGGGTATCAGGGAGTGTAGGATTGAGTGGGAAGTTAAATGACGGTGTAACTAAGAAATTTAAAAAAAATCTTAGTGATAAAATCATTATTGCTTGCTCTTTGCTGATTTAACATTAGAATAAGTGTCTCTAATCATTAGATATTCCTTTAACAAACGAGGTTCGGTTGGGGAGGGGAATACTAGACGGACTGACGGGGAAGAATGATTGGGAGGCACAGCAGAAGTCGATTTTCTGTTCCAAGTTGAAACGAGATGCGGTCTCACTAATAGTAGTAGTACCGTGCCATCTTTTCAACAGGACTTCTTAAGTACGTGTAGTGTATGCGCGTGCGAGTGACTTGCACCGTACGTGCAAATGTCTGGGGTGAGCATCCCCCACACCCTATGGCACTATATTCAGTATTGACACTCCTGATCACTTTAAATGAGATCTTTCTTATCATCGCCGCATATTGAAGGGCGGTTAATAATATGTATGGTACTGGTCGGCCAAAGGGGAATCATGAGCAAGTTCGGCGACCCTTTCCCGTGACCCCCACCCCCCCCCCCGCACCGCTTGTCAGACCTGCCGATCACGACAAAATATACGTCGAAATTTACTGACATATTCCATGAGTTACAGTAATGAGCTATGAAAAATACTATAATTCTTGTTAAGTCTTGGTGTGTCCTATGGCGAAACGCTGCACAGATTTGACAAATATGACGGTTCTGTGAAGTCTGAAGTATCCAGATGGGTGAAACTGAAGAGAGGACGCGGTGTCGGGGCTGATTCAGGTTTTCACCTTATCATTTGAACGATAAGATTGAAATGTTCGCAACATCCTGTAGAGAAGCCTTGTAGCCTGAAAAAATGTGAATGTGGGGTGGGGGACCGCAGGTCACAGTGACAATGGAACCTCGATCTAAGGAGCCCCTTTCTTAAAAAGAACAGCACCTTTTGATAAAACAGTAAACTTTTCAATTTCTGTAGTTTAGAACCCCCCCCCCCTTTAGGCATAAATCCATGGGTTGTGTGGATGGTGTACCCCGACTCCCCCCCCCCCCCTCCAACTCTTTTGTCAACACAACCAAAAACGTAAAGCACATATTTGCACAATCCCAGTGTAGACCTTATGAAATACGTAATTTATAGCCCAAATATGCCTGAGATGTCCATCGCTGCTATATGTACACTGTGTTGTGGGTATTGACCGTAGCTGTACGTATTGACTGTACACTATAGTGTCTAAGTACCGACTGTAGCAAGCTGTGTGTGTATTTTCTGGGATTGATGGTGGTGTCTAACACTTCTGTTACACCTCATTCGAGACTAGGTAAGATTACCGGCATGAGACGTTTCTTTGTGCGCGAGTCTTCACACCCTTTAATCAAGATATCACTTTTTTGAAACCTACGTTTGAGTTGAAACATGGACTCGAGTCACTGTATTATCTAGATCTATGGGAAAACTGTCCATGAACTTGTGTTCGAGTAACTTTATTTCTCTGAAATTTAGTGACTCTCGTCCTGGCTTGTTGCATAACGGTTATAGTTCCTGATAATTCGACATGAATTGCATATGGACCACTGACTTAACAACTACTGGAGACTAATAATTCTTCAGATCCTAATTGGCTAGATGAAGTAATGGTTTCTAATACAAACGGTATACTTTATCAATCCCGTTCTTGAACCATTGACCAGAAAATTGTGTCCGTTCTGGAGAGAAGTATTGAAGGAGAACCGGACTGGTGGTGTGCTATTTATAATAATCCCTCTGCCAAATACAAATACCAAGGAATTTAATTAAGAAAATAGTGAATTGCACATAAAGCACTTATAGGGCAACATCTTTATGTCCTCCTAGGTGAATTCAACTTTTTTCACAACACTTAGGACGACATAGCATAAAATAAACACCTAGGGCGACAGTGGTGATTAAGTGTTATTTCGTCACACTGGACCATTGTTCTCCAGTATGTGCACTATTTATAATAATCCCTTTGCAAAGTACATATAGCAAAGAATTCAATTAACTATAATTAATTAATTTCACATATACATGTGAACATGTCGCCCTATGTGAAATCAACTCTTTTCACAACACTTAGGGCAACATTTAAGACTCCAGTATTGGTTCTATTTATACTTATCCCCTTGTTTAATACTTATAGGAAGGAATTTAATTAACTAATTAATTAATTCCACATGTTCATGTCGCCCTATGTGAATTTAATTCTTTCCATAATACTTAGGGCGACATCAGCGATTTAATGTAATTACGTCACACTGGACCATTGTTTTATAAGACTCCAGTATGGGTACTACTTATAATAATCCCACTGCACGTACATAAAGCAAGGAATTCAAGTTTCAAGTTTATTTTCCACATTCCATATATATAAACAGTAACAGAGTCAATGAGTAATTTACTCAGATTATGATGAAATAACAATAAACAAAGTACAAAATATGCTATAATAGAAGTGGTTTAATTATTTAATTAACTAATAAATTATTTCCACATTTACATGTCGCCCTATCTGAATTTAAATCTTTCCACAGCACTTAGAGTGACATTGGCGATTTAATGTAATTATGTAGATGCAAGTAGTTCCACAAGCAATTGCCGCACCAACTTGTGGCCTAAACGTACCTCTAATCGACGAGATCGTTGTCCATATATGTAATGTTCTTGAGAGAGAATACGTGAGTATGAAACCAAATATTTGACTGTTGGATCTTGTCCCATCACCTCTTTAGATGATCCATTGCCAGAGAGAATGTCTGAGTATGAATTCACTTCTTCCATTGCTGGACCTTGTCCCATAACCCTCTTTATCTAATCAATTCTCAGAGAGAATGTGCGAGTATGAAACCAAATCTTTGACTGTTGGACCTTTTCCCATGCACCTTTCTATACCACTCTTGCTTGGTATCTCAGAGAGAATGCGTGAGTATGAAATTTCACTCGTTAGGTCTTTTGGAGGTGTTCCTTCGTCTCGTGATGTTTGAGTATGGGTCATGTTGTGCACACAGGTGTCCCATCACCTCTCTAAATAATTTTTTCACAGGGATAATTGAGTTATACATCTCGACATTCTTACTTCACCTCTTTAAATCTTCTTCGAGCATCCAGATAAAGCATGAATTCTGTGAAATATAAATAAGATTAACAGATGATGGTATACGACCAGCCTTACAGTGTGAGGTTGCTTGAAAACCAGTCAAATCCTGGTAGAACCATGAGAGTCGGCAGGTCAGTGACTTGTAGCCCCGACTTGCATCCCCCTAATATCACACCTGGCTGTTCACAATATTTAATCTTGTTGAGGGGGTGGGGGGTTGGGGGTGTAGGGTGAAAGTAGGAGAGGTGTGGCCTGGGGAAGTTGGTGCCGACTTCTATGTAGGGGTGTCTGGAGTCCTCCCCAGGAAAATAACTAAAAACAGTAGATGTAAAATAGTGTATTCGGAGGCATATCTAGGCTATATAATTAGGTCTAGACGCACGTTTTGTGTGGCGTTGAAATGGGGTGTGGGAGGGAGGGAGACCTATAAGTACACCCAGATCCCCATGGATTCATGCCTGGCCATTACCTCCATAAGTCTTCGGTATGACCCTCGGTAGCTTCTGTGGACTGGACACAATCCAGTGTGACGTATTGGAAGTATACTTGGTAATCATATCTGTGACATCAGTTTGAACTCTGACATGCATCTTATTGCCCTCGGTATAAGCGATCTGTACCGTAACATGAAGTAATGAAGGAAAAGTATTAACAATCATTACGGGAGCAATCTTAGATGGAGCATACATGAATCCAAGTCACTAACAATTATGAACTGATGGAAAAGTATTAACGATCCGACCAGTATGACTCTTAAATTTACTTCAGCTGTGAGTATGGATGTTATCTTACATTGTACTGTGAACTGAATATCACAAATATTTAGTGTACGGGATAGTTATCAACGACCTCAGTATGACTCTAATACTTACTTCAGCTGTGAGTATGGACGTTATCTCAGATTGTACCACTCATGCACAGAATATCCCAAATATTCAGTGAAGGGGATAGTTATCAACGACCTCAGTGTGACTCTAATACTTACTTCAGCTGTGAGTATGGGTGTTATCTTACATTGTATCGTAACTGAATATCACTCTTAACAAATATTCAGTGAAGGGGATAGTTATCAACGACCTCAGTATGACTTTCATACTTACTTCAGCTGTGAGTATGGGTGTTATCTTACATTGTATCGTAACTGAATATCACTCTTAACAAATATTCAGTGAAGGGGATAGTTATAAACGACCTCAGAATGACATTCATACTTACTTCACCTGTGAATATCAGGATTGATGCAATCTTAGATGGGGCCTTGAACTGAATATCACTCACATGCAAAAAGGTGACTGGACCCTTACTGTAAATAAAAGGAGAGAACAAGTGTCATAATATACAACGCTATGGGCAATCATAAGTAGCAGTCTGTGTACAGCAGTCATGTGTGTCCATTTTCACAAGAATGTTGACACTGGTTAACCAGTGTTTCATGAGCAAAAACTGAGAAGCAACGCAGAGGCATGAATGGCAGGTACAAGATGAAAGGGATTGGAGTACGTAGGGACTATCACCAACAACATGTAATTAGGGACCATTGCCCACCACATGTAATTAGGGACTATCACCCACCACATGTAATTAGGGATTATAACCCACCGCATGTAATAAGGGACTATTACCAACAACATGTAATTCGGGAATATTACCCACCACATGTAATTAGGGACTATTACCCACCCCATGTAATTAGGGACTATTGCCCACCACATGTAATAAGGGACTATTACCCACCACATGTAATTAGGGACTATCAACCACCACATGTAATTAGGGACTATCACCCACCATATGTAATTAGGGACTACTACCCACCACATGTAATTAGGGACTATTACCCACCACATGCAATTAGGGACTATTACCGACCACATGTAATTAGGGACCATTGCCCACCACCATGTAATTAGGGACTATAACCCACCACATGTAATTAAGGACTATCACCCACCACATGTAATTAGGGACTACTACCCACCACATGTAATTAGGGACTATCACCCCCACATGTAATTAGGGACTACTACCCACCACATGTAATTAGGGACTATCACCCCCCACATGTAATTAGGGACTATCACCCACCACCATGTAATTAGGGACCATTGCCCACCACATGTAATTAAGGAATATTATACACCACATGTAATTAGGGACTATCATCCACCACATGTAATAAGGGACTATTGCCCACCACATGTAAGTAGGGACTATTGCCCACCACATGTTATTAGGGACCATCACCTACCACATGTAATTAGGGACTATCACCCACCACCATGTAATTAGGGACCATTGCCCACCACATGTAATTAGGGAATATTTTACACCACATGTAATTAGGGACTATCACCCACCATATGTAATAAGGGACTATAACCCACCACATGTAATTTGAAACACGACCCAATTTTCGGGCAAAAGGTATAAAATATCAGTGAACCGTAGGCCAATAAACCATTAAAGAATATTTATACAAATACAAAAGAAGGCCGTCACATATGTTGATAGATATATTTAGTGTTCTAAATTTTCAAGGGTCTTAACAGACCTAAAATACACAATCTTTGTGCAAGTATCGATGATATCGGTGATTACCTAAACATAGCGCCTGTTGTAAATGCTAATTCTGCGGCTGTCCGCATTATATAACCTCCGAATACAGTGCCATGAACGTTCGAAACCTGTGGATTGGAAAAAATGCAAGATATGTTATAGTTAACAGAATCAGCTATCAAATAAGTTTGGAGTATAGAGCTGCTGTACAGATTAACTTTAAAATTACTGCATATACACCATAAGAGGGTAATGGGGGGACCACCCAACTCCCCTCTCCCCCCCCCCTCTAGGGGTGGGGGAGAGGGGGTACACAAAAACTTCAAAGGGCAGAGGGACATGTGACTCTGATATGAGGAAGCAAATTGCAAAATTCAGTTTTAGGATTCTGCACCACAAATTTCCAGTATTTCAACACTGTAGAGTGTAGACAGAAACGACACTTTTGAACTACTACCTTTTCAAATAACGGGTTCTTAATATTCTAAACAAAAGGTTACTTTTTAAATAACAAAATGGCACCTTTTTTAATCAAAACAAAGGAGAAAGGGTACATTTCATTAGTAACAAAAGGCACTTCTAACTTAAGAAATAGGCTCTTTTGGTTTTTTCCCGCAAAACTCGTGGTGGGAGGGGGGGGGGGGTGGCGTGCCATCATGATACGTGTACAGAACTTCCTTACATTATACCAGAGTGTAAACGGTTAATCCAAAATTTAAGATTATATCGGTACACATATACACAGTGGCGTAGGAAGGTACTTTTGAGTTGGGGGGGGGGCTGAAGACTGATGGCCGGCCTGGGGGAGGGGTCTAAGGGGAGGAATTTTTTTGGCATTTCCAGGTGGCCTCAGATGCAATTTGGTGCAATATAGCACACTTCAACACCCACTCCATTTTGTAAATAATTTTGCATTTTCACCTGGCCTTAGATGCAATTTGGTGCTCCAAATGAGATTTGTTTCTCATTTGGAAATGAAAAAGGGGGAATGATACTTCCGCCCCCCCGCCCCATATTTTTCACTGGGAGGGGGGCTGGCGCCTCCACAGCACCCCCGGTTCCTACGCCCTTGCATATACAGTGTATGGCACATGATAGTCACGTGGCACTTACGTCAGGGGGTGCTGGAAGAGCTATGGTCTTTTTTGTACATTCCATCCACTCCGAATCGGGAGGAAGAATTCGTTCGGTCAGAGAAAGTGATCTACAAAAAAAAGGAAACATTTGACACTATAGGCAAGCAAAGAGTATTAAAAATCAACATTTCTTATAATACACATTGTTCGAATGGTTGTTATGCAATTGATGTAAACACTATCAATTCCAGTGTGACATTGCTATTGATAGATGCAGATGTCATTTTCGTTCTAGTTTCGACATGCTTGCTTAACAACCTCCCCCCCCCCCCTCCCCCCTTCCAAAAAAATACAACACTTCTTGAGAATATAGCCAATTTCCAACTAACAGAGTGTACTTATTAGCATATTTTGGATGGAAAGGGGAATGGTAAAGGGATGTGAAGGGAGGGGGGGGGACTTGAAAGGAATCATCACAGAAAGACATTCAGCTGTGTGCGCAAGTTGGGGGGGGGGGAGGAGCATGGTCCCATCTTCAAACGTCAGTCGGGTGAAATATTTCAGGGGGATTTTTTTTGGCATTCAGCCGATGACGAAGTGTACTACTGTTATGGCTGCGCAGCCCATTTTACGTCACAGGCATAAAAATCAATAGTAATTATAAGCCGAACCTAATTATAAATCTAATTGTATGGTCTAAATATGCCTCAGAATAAACCATTTGGCTTCTAAATTTGTTATTTCTTTGTCTATGAAAAGACCCCGGACCCCCTCACCCCCGTCCCCCTACATGGGAATCACTTTCACTCCACATCCTCTTTTATAAAATCCTTCATTTGGCTCTGGCCGTTCCATATAGGTTTATGCTCCCACTTAAATCAGTCATGGATTTAGAATCAGCACCCCTCCCCCACCCAAACACCTTTGAATCCTATGCACTTCACATGAAGATAACATCCTGTTCAATAAACTTACTGTGGATCCAAAGATTCTAGAAATACGTCGTGGATTACACCTCTCTCTTCAACACTAGGAGGAGATTTCCAAAAAAAATCAGAGGAAATCAGTTTCCTCTGCTGATGTTTCTCTGCGCCTTCTTTGATTCTTTTCTCCTCTTCGTCGTTGGTAGAGATGAGAGGATGAACGCAGGCAGCACTGTTTAGATAAGTTGATTTTTAAAGAATGCAAAATAACTCAAACTAACTGCATGAAGGCAAATATGAATGAAAAATAATAATGATCGCACAAACAATTAAACACAGTCCATAGAAACATGATTTGCATTGCCTTTGATGCGGTATAGGTTGGGGAGGAGGGGGGGGGGGGTGAGGAACATTTACCTCAAATTTCAGTACCTATTAAAGCATTCATGTGCCAGCCCACACACAAACAAACACACTCCACACCCTCCCCGCCCCCTCATCCTAATCACTTACTACCAATACTCACTTCACTTGACCCACTTTCTATAAGTCGCTAGTATGTCAGGAAATTCGCAATAACGTTGTGTAAAATCGATAACCCATTTTTGATATGCTGCAGGTGTCATCCCCTTCCTCTCCCCCCCCCCCCTCCTTCCAGTTGTCTACTTATGAGATTACCCAAAATCTTGTAAGTGGGGTCGGGAAG
>JAIPMN010020110.1:0-18199 GCA_020650975.1 Apostichopus californicus
GCATCGGTCGTACAGGAACATTCGTAGGTCTGCTTTCCATGATGGATGTCCTTCAAAGTAAGGAGTACATTGACATCTTTGCATTTGTCAACAAGATGAGGGAGAATCGAGTCAATATGATCCAGACCAAGGTATGTAATATCCACGATTAGCATCTAACGTTGTCTTCACTTTTACGCTATTTCTCACAACTGTCAACTTTGTAAATCTTGTAAATCTTGTAAGTTTGGAAATTCCTGTTGCTATAAATAAAGTCAACTTGATGATGAGGTCAGCTCCTTAGTCTAGGCTACATCATGTACTATTTATTTTTGGTTCTCTTGTTGCATATTACCTTCATGAATGTAAACCCGTGAACGAAAAGTCGTACGTTTGTTGTTTACATTGTGTTTCTTCTGAGAAGCTGACTAAAATATCTCTCTGCTAGACTAGGTCATCCAGCCACTTTTTGCTGCTCTTACGAAGACAGTTTTGTCAAGAGTCAGCTAGTGTGTAGTTTTCATCATCAATCTCATCAGTTCATCATTGAGTTTAATCTGTATGTATCTATCTTCTTCAATTATTTGATTATGTTTGCACAAGACATGACGCATAGCAGGATTGATGTGATAAATTGGTCAGTTACATCTATTAAACTGGTACATTGTAATGGAATACAGATAGCATGACATTTTATGTCCAAAATGTGAAATACGATATTGTTAACGGTAGATCTTTACACTATTTGTACATGTATGTGTAATCCATGAAAGGTTCCCATGTTTTTTGAAGGGGTGTTGCTGATTTTGACCAAATAATGTTAATATTGATCAAGGGGATAGATAGCATATCATATAGGGTATGAGTAAAGGGGTGGGTGGAAGTTTGAGAGCAACTCATGGTTTGGTGGCGCTCTCATTTAAGGAATAAAGAAAAATGCCTTTAATATCTCCTCCAGATGCAAGTGTTTTGTTTAGAAATATAAATTAATAACCAACAAGAATAATGTATGTCGTCCAGTTTAACAGAGTCTGACTTCGGTCAGCTTGGGGCTTTGATAAGCCAATGAGGCTTCTTTGCAAGTTTACAAACATATAAGGGTTACTGAAAGTTGTAGTATTCCTTTTCAAAATTGATCTAAGGTCATTTGAGGTCATATTCTGCAAACTTTGTAATCACAAGAGAAGGAAAACTTGGATACATGTTTCACATGTTCTGTATGAGGGTTTCTCACATTGAGTACCAAAGTCTTATTGTTTGCTGTGGAGTTCAATGGTTATTTCATGTCAATCAAACCGAACAATGGCATATAAAAGGAACCTTCAAATTTGTAAAAGATCTACTTTAATTATTTCATAAAAACCTTTGTGAATATTTGCATGTCTGATTTTTTATGCAACAAATAAGTTAATATCTATTACACAGCATCCGGTCTGCTGATATTCTGTTTCTCTGCTGTTGACATTTCCTCAAGGAATCATTTAATTACTTGTTCTCATCTTTACACAGAAACAGTATCGGTACCTTCACACCTGTCTGTATGCATTCCATTTGACAAGAGATTGTCAAATTTCATCTCAAATCTTGTCTCGCTTCAAAATTCATGACAACAAAGCTGCAATTCTCAGAGAGTTTGAGGTGAGAGTTGCAAGGTTTTACTACCTCTAATGTCACGAGAGGTTGGTTATAACTATTAGATATGATTCTTACATGCACATAGCCTGGAACATTTGTAACTTTCATGGACAAGTTGAGGGGCAAAACTGTTTATTAGCTTATTACAATGCATTCTTTTGCTTTTTTTTGGAGATATGAATAAAGCTGCTTTGCATGAAATATCCTTATATAATAATATCATAATTATTACCTCAAACGTCACAAGAAGTTGGTCATAATTGTTAGATATACATCTCACTTGTAAATGCTGGCCAACTTTATTGCGGCAATCACATTTACCTACTGTGACCTGTAAAATCAAAAACTGGTTATATGTCACTTTTTATATTGCTCGTTTTAGTTGGATTTTGCCCACTTCTTTGTAATGTTCCCAGACCTCCAGGTATCTTGGGGATATTTCTAATTTCCGTATCTTGTGAAGGCAAGTTGGCGGGTTTGTTGACATGTTATAGTAAAATACATTCTGCAAACAACATGTGGAAGGGATATGGGATTTACAATACTCCTCTGTTCAAACATTCTAGGAGTGCAAGATCATATGATCTGTCATGTTAAATTTGCTTAATTTAGAAATGGGAAGCAATTTGCAGTAGATTTGAGTCAAATAACACCCCAAAATTAACCAGGATCCACATTTCTGTGTTAACTGCTTTTGCCAAGATGTTATGTACATTCAATGTCAGGTTTAAACAATTGTATTTGGGGCACTCATGGCCAGGAAGCTACAGGTAATTTCACTGCGCTTTTGTATTTGCAGTATTAAGTATAATGTATCAATAAAACATCTTTTGGAAAGCACAGTGTGCCGAGTCTGATAAGTGTCAACAGCCTTCATTTTGAAATTGTTTGAAGTGAATCCCTGTTAAACTTGTTCAATGCTATCCAATATTCAGTTACAATGACAGTGGCCTACACTTTTGTATCAGCAGCTGATTGACAGATTAATTTATTGCGTAGAATATTGTAAACTGCATTTAAAATTCATAGAGAATGTTATGTGCAATGTTCTATGACTCGTTGTTCAATTGTGCCAACGATTATAAACATTTTGATCAACTTTTTTCTTATCGTTCTTTTATTATGTACGATTATTTATATAGGAATTAGTTGCAGGTAGTGCTGCACAAGATTTAGAGATTGCATGAGAAGCTAAACAGTTTGCAGAGACAGCATGACATATTAAACAGTGTGTAGACGTACCATAACAAGTTTGAAACAAAATATGTAGAGAGATTGTATAACAAGTTACATTGCATCTCACGTTAAACAGCGTCTAGAGATAGCATAACAAGTTTGAAACTATATGTAATGATTGCATAACAAATTATACAATATGTAGAGACTGCATTAACAACTGAACAATGTGCCGATACAAAATCACTAATGGAAAACTATGTAGATATAATAATGAAATATTTGAAAGTAGTTGAACAGAATGAGAAAAATGCTTCAGAAAGTTGTTTGAGGCTATTAAGTATTTCAACCATTTATTGGAAGGTAAAATGTACAATTTACGTCCTACAACTTTGGTTCTTACTTATTACTTTGGTAGTTTCTGTGTATTTACTTGTGTTTAAGGCACATAGAGGACAATGGTACACATCTACATATATGAACTAGTCAATTGTGCCTCTGCATTTCCTTTTACTGATCTGTGATATCTTATCATGGTATCCGTTTGTCCTTAAGTTACTTTCTGAGGTAGAGATGAGCAAGACCAATGACTCAATTAAGACAGGGGGAACCACAGACACTTTGGGAAGTGGTAATTCCACAGATTCACTGGAGACAGGTGGAAGCGTGACGAGAGAACATGCCCCCAGAGACCGATTTGGAAACATGGTCCCTGGTAATTCTTCTTGTTTTGGCTTACATTTAAATACAAATGCACGTTTATATGCCAAGTTTTCAGCTTTCCTCAGTTCCATAAATGTAGCTGCAGTACTATTGTAAAACAGGTACTGTATACTGTACCTTATTGCCTGATGTTATTGTTATTCTAACAATGCATATCTCATTTTATAACTCAAATTGTACCAGTTTAAGTCTGTGAGAAGCTTTTCATAGTTGACCTTGATATTTGCTTTGTGTTACTAAGTGTGAAGATTAACAATGCAGTTTTTCTTAGCAGTATTTCTTACGAACAATCAGTTTCATTGAACAAATATGAATTCATTGTTGGTCCTAGGTTTTCAGAGTGAGCTGTTACAAAGGTGCAGTAAATTGAAAGAAACTAAAAAAACTTGACCCTCTCAATAGAGTAGGAATTTGTTTGACTGCATTTTATAGAATGATTTGGACAAGAAAGCTTGCTACCTTTTTGGTCCTGTATTATTTTTCTTATTAAAAGAAAATGATGAATGTAACATAACATCTTCAAAGAGATTTCAGCAAACTCTAAGAGAGAAAAATTGTGCGTGTTTATAAAGTATTCAAGATGTGAGTGTCTATTTAATCCTTTTAATAACGTGATCTTACGGAGGCACATGTGTAAAATGTTAAGCAGTTACATTGCTTTAAGATTCTCTTGATTAAAGAGTAAGTGCATTCCTCTCAGGATAGATTGTCATATTTTCTTGTTTTTATTCCAGTTGAGAGACGTAAAGTTTTCATGCTCAGCAGCAGCCCTAGTAACCCTGATAACTACATCAATGCTTCCTTTGTCAAGGTAATACCTTACTGTGTTACTTCTTGAGTCAATACACATCACTGAATAAAAAAAGATTGGACATTGTTTTAAGGATTAACATTAATATCCAATCGGAATGTAAGAGTATGTGGTTAATATCCTGTCTGTGTAACAATTTTTTTTTTCAGTTTATTTATTTTCAGTATAAAAATAAATATTTATAAAAAGGACATCAATAATTCAAAAAGTACATTACGAAAAAAGTAAAAAGTTCATTTAAATATAAAATTAAAATATGAATATTAGTGTGATGTTAATAGTAGTATGCTCCCTGGACCACAGTCAGGATTTAATTGTGTTCACCCTCGACCATGGTGCTTGTTGTGTTTACTCATTCTAGTTGGTTAAAACCTACAGTTATAGGTCACGTCAATTAGTATTTAAATACATTTACTGAATATTAAAATTACAACTACAATTTTGTAGGTTGGATTCATCTCCGAAAACTGTTCCTTTTGTTGGTATTAAAACTTTCGGATGCTTCTCAATAGCTTTTTTAATTAATCTTGATGAACCAAATACTTAAACAAATCGTCAGCAGAAATCTGGTCAAGTGTTTACCAAATTTGAAAACCAAAGATTCTATTATATCATGCAGAAACTCAAATTTAAATTCATACTTGACAGATTCATCTTGTCAAAAATCCAGGTGTAGATACAATAGATTGACAATGTTCGTAGAGATGATATTGGTTTATGTAACATAGGAAGAGACACAAACAGGAAGGGTACTGTGTAGTCTTATATGATTCTTTTAATGTCAATATTATAGAGATACTTTACAGATGAGTTGATTATTTTTATGTAAACATACAGTATACTTACCAGTTAAAGTGATTAATTTGATGTTCTTGTAGAGTTATGAGAAGAAAGATGCCTTCATCACCACCCAGTCGCCTCTCCCAAACACCATTGAGGATTTTTGGAGGATGATTTATGACCACAAGTGTCGTACTGTGGTTATGTTGAACCAGCTAGATATAAGTGACAAGGTAAACCTGCTGTTATTCACAACTCTAAAATAATTACCTTAGAAATCATTATACAGTTGTAATGATGGTGATGATGATGATTAAGTTTACATCATTTCTTACAATGGAAGTGTCATGTTGTAGCTTGTGGAGTATGTTATGATGACTTTTAAATTTTTTAATATTTTAAATACACTTTTAGCTTAAAATGTATTTAATATATTGGGCAATTTGAAAGATTTGATGGTCCAGTATGGATCTTGAAGCAGATCCTAATAGAATAGTTCAACTTTCTATGAGTGTTCAGCAAATCGTTGACAATGTAAAATTTGTTCATATTAAGGCTCTCAGTAAAGGTCTGCATGTGATGGCAGTATAGTGTATGATAGGTGAAAGCCATCCTAAAGAAGTGTAAGTCCAGCTCACAAAGCTTAAAAGGCCCATTGTTTGGCATTAATGATGAAACCCAGGATCAAGGAATATACTTCTTATCTGATGATGTAACTCCATGCTTGATAAAAAGAGGGACTTAGGTTTATACTCACAAACCACATCGTCATGCTTTCACCAAAGTTGTAGCATTATATGAGAGTTTATGTTTTGGCAGTTTTCAAAATTGTCTAAAGTAGCTAATCTTGTATACATGCTGATATGCAGATATCCTATAGGTGATACATAAACTGCCTGTGATATGGCAAATTATAAACACAGGACAGTGTCACTGCTGTCTTGTTCATTTGACCTGTTTGCATGATTGCCGTGGCAACACTATCAGGTTTGGTCTATCAGTCATGTGAAGTGGATGTTTTATTTCTCTCAAAGCTGTTCCTCTGTTTAAGAATTCCCTAGGATTGATTAAAACAGTCCAATACTCTTTAGCCAAGTGTATGCACTTATGCATTGAGCATATGCACCTCATGTTGGAAGACACCTTTAGGCTGGCTACACATATACCAAGAATGATAACAACTTTGTTTTTGTCATAAATTCCCTTTCTTTTTACCATCTTCACGGACACAGAAGTTTAGGTGAGTAGTCAAATTTTGCCTGTTCTGCAACACATGTAAGAAGACAAAATTTACACTCTACTTTGTTTGGTATGCTATGTATGCATGCTGTTTTCCCTACTTCAACCTTTGTGTAATCTTTACATCTATTGCTTCTTGTTATGATTTGAAATGACTCAGTAATTTATTTGTTCACCAAGTTGCATAAGTTCCATTCACTGTGTCAGTCTTACTTCCTTGTAGCCTCACGAAAGCCATAATGCGTGATTCATTTTCCCATTGTAAAAATATTTGTATGGGTTGTGATGGCAGCATACAAGTATATAATTATATTAACAGGTTTAATAGCTTCAATCTTTCATGTGGTCTCAGTGGGCATCACAAAGAAATAATTGACACTCAATATCATTCAATTGCAAACATTTCTGTCAAAATTGGAGGGAGCATTGAGATCAGTTTTTGTTATGTCTTTCAGTTAACAGCTCTAAACTAATTGTCAGTTTGATAAAATATAGAAAATTCTAGAACTCTTAGATGTGCCCTACAAGTATAACATTCTATATATGCAGTATAAGTGATTTTCAGAGCATTTATATATCCCATCCCATGAACGGTGTAATTGTTTTAAAGTGTTTATGTGTGTTGATTTGCACGCAGCTGGGAAGTTCACAAAATGATAAAATAACAGAAAAGTTATAGCCCACAATAAACTGATTGTGTTGGGAATGAACTGTGTTTAATCGTTGGGGACTGGAGGAAGAGGTCATTTGTCCATTAATATTTTGGTATCTCTGCAATGTCATCAGATCTCACCATTGGTTTCCATCTAAATTCACTTCTCATTGGTTTGCCTTTTTTATTTCTCTCATACACTATATTTGTCTATTTAATTGTTCGTCTAATATTGACACTTTCTCAACACATTAACGTGAATTCCTCCTTCCTATGTAAATGTCCTGAACAGTACAGACAGTGTTCCACACATAGTTAATGCTCCTGTCTAATACTAGCCATAACTGCCATAACATGTACTGAAATATTAATACATTCATTGTCATACAGTATTAATATTATGGACCTCATGTGTGACTACAGAACAGTAATAGAGAGACAGGATGGAGGTAATGTTATTCAGTCTGAGAGTTTTGTCTTTGAGGACTGAAGGTCACCATGATTTAGGTTAATAGTTCTATTTACAATTACTATGGACAGGTATATAGTAATACAGGCATACATCAACTTAACTATGAATGCACTATATACGTTAAATGCAGCCACAGCTCTGGAGACACATTAAGGGGCTTTACAGTCTTATTTATTACAGATATGGAAAAAACTGACGACAAATGATCCTAGAGTTAGTCTAATCCATAATAAAAGTAGATTCATTTTCCTAATAAGATCTGATAGATCACATTTTAAAAGTTGAGAGAAACTTAAGCTTGGATATTTGTAATGCAGCATTTTTAAATACTCTTTTGAAATGAAAGCTGTTGAAATATTTGTTATAAGAAATCCAAGCCAAACATTCAAACACTTTCTGGACTTTACTTATTCAGTTTCTTCAGAAATATCCAGTGCATGAGTAGCTAGCTATATTCCAAATCTTTACCATACACCATCATTATTTGAGACACTTCACCCTCAATCTGGCATAAATGACAATATATTTAGGACTATAAACAACTCTCTTGAAATACTTTAAAACTTAGCCTATTGTTCATGAGTTTGTTCTTCCATGGAGCTATAAACCTGGGATTATAGCTCCATGGTTCTTCCATCATGGCTTCCATGTTTTATTTTGTTTTCCATACCATATGCAGCTTACAAGTACAACAACCATGCTATATATATATATTAAATGTATATACACTGAACACTTCCTTCTAGTGTAGAGTGTAATACACATTTAGTCATTGAATGAAAAGGATCAATGCACTTTGTGAACCTTTACCATTGTTTGGTGACTTTGCAGTTGGCATGTTTTCTAAGTATAGCTATTGTTTGCATGACTTATATAACAAACCAAAGACACAATAAGCTGTTGTACTCTGTAGGAGCGGTGTAAAATGCAGGCTGCACTGGTCTTATGCCAAAAAGAGTATTTTCAATTCCTGCCTATTGTAGATATGTGGCCATGTCTTCATTGACCAGTAAACAACACAGCTTGTTTTTATTGTATTCCCAGTTTTAATTGTTTTATACTAAAGTCTTATATCGATAGAGTACATTAGCTAGACCAGCCAAGTTTCATTTGAAATAGTGAAGTACAAGTCCAAATTTTGTAAATGTTCAGTTACTTTTTAACCGTGCAAGCTATGCTGCTATTAAAAGTGTCAGTCCATATGACCATATGTTGAGGATTGACACAATTTGATCATTCTTACTCATTAAACCTCCTCTAGTGGTATAAATCAGACCAGTGCCTTTATAGTGTGATATATTGCAGTCTTATTTTGAGTAATACCAGGCAGGTTTGTCACAATTTGATAACCGAACTCAAAAAGCTGATTTTAAGATGAGTGCATTCATGTGTTTTGTCAATTTGTTCAATTAACTCATAAAATCAATACCAAAAAGTTTGTTCAAAGCCACGTAACATTCTAGTCACTCCTGTTTTAACAGTAGCTGAAAGTGAAAGCGAATGAAAAACCAGATAGTAATAAAATGGATAAAAGTCACTCATATGTGCATTCCATGCTACTTAGCAATGCCTGAAGCAGAGAGAATGTCATTGCTTAATGTTCACCATTTGCATACTCTTTTGTCTGATGTCAGAGTGTAGGTTTAGCACAAAGGATAATCCAACATATATCACAAAATAAAGAAACATCAACTGCCATTTATTGCCTTGTTGTTGAGAATTTGCAAATAATTATTATGGCTTATTCAGTTTCTGCATATTGATTGATTGATTGTTTGTTATGACTATTTATTTGGTTTGTGTTTATTTCATTTTTTAAGTATTTATTTATTCTTTATTATTATTACTCATTATGCTGCACTCTTGCATTATCCTGCTACAGCAATATATTTAGTTATTAAATACACCAAAACATGGCTTTGTTCTCAATGTAATTGATGTATAAGAATCTGAAGCTTTAAGTACTTAAATTTGTTATTAATTGGCCTTGTTGTCAAGCCGTTATCTATAGATATCAAGTTTGAACTTGTTCAATCCAAACATGAGTAAAGACTTATGTCAGTCGTTTTCAAAAGTGATTATATAGTTGTTGCATTGTATCCTGTTAAGCATGTTTAATAATGCTGAAAACAGATCCTTTGCAGCTTTATGTCACTCACCATCGTGAATGATACACTGAAAGTATGCTACGACTTGTACTTTTGTAACAACAGATGCTTAAAACCCTCAGAAACATAAATGGGAATTTAAGACAAGCATTAATAGTTTGCCTTATCAAACTTACAAAGTATTATTACCTAGATTTAGTATATTTTCAATTGATTATAAGAATTGGGACTGCAGTTGTTGTTGTTAGCTTTGAAGGGAACTTACTGGCTTATTGACCTTTTTAGGCTTGAGCAATTTAACTCAGGTCATTTGTGGATCTCGTGTGGAGAAATGGTCACAGTTACTGTGTACTTGGGTGACACCTCCATCTAGTTTAATCGTTGGGGTTTGCATTACATAGAGATTGTCAATGATCTTTTATGATATTAAATGGAAATGTGGTAACCTTTTGGAGCAATGTGCAACATTTTGCATATCCATGAAATTAATTCGTGCCATTATATTTGCTTTCATCACAGACTTGTGTTCAGTACTGGCCTGATCGTGGTAGCTTACAGTATGGGATTATGACTGTAACCTGCATTGCCACAGAACAACAGTCAGACTATGTTAAACGGACATTTGATGTCACTCTCAATGATTCCGCCGTAAGTGACCTTCTATTGCATTCCTTCCAAACCCCCTCCTGTCCCCCTGCTCCTCTCTCATTCCCCCACCCCACGTTCTCTTTTTGCTTCAGCCTAAACTGACAGTTAATTGCAAATATCTTGCTTTATCCACCAGTTATGCATGACAACCGATAATCATTGTGGTTGAATGAATATTAACAAAAATACAGCAAAATGTCTACAAGAGGATCAGGAAACTTCAAAGCAGTGCTTTAAACTGTAGCATTATAAGAACAATACATCTGTACCTTCAACGTTTTATCAGTTAGTGAAGTGCAGTTTGGCTATGAAGCTTTATGATATCAGTTAATGAAGTGCAGTTGAATGGATAGCATAGCTATAGATATGGAAATGAATTCTCATAATTCAAAATGAGATTGAGAATTAATTATGTCATTATATTTTCTGGTTTACATGTCAATTGTTGTATATTACCTCCATGGCTGCAAACTTAATACGTAATGATTTTAGGATTCTTTGTTTTAATTTATCCATTCTTTCCCGGTTTATATTCCACCGTGACCGTAGAATGTGATATCAGTCACTCATCTGCAGTTAGAGCAGTGGCCGCCAAATGGTAGTCCCCAATCTGTAATAAGACTCATCACAGATGCACAGAAACTACAGAAAGAAGCAAATGTTGAGAAACCACTGGTTGTCCACTGCATGTATGTATCGCCAAAATTCATTCATTAATTAATTATCTGTTCCATTAATGATGCATTTGACTGACTAAATACTCAGCAAATTACAAAGGAGACAGATAGGCAGACTCATTAACTTCATTCGCATTTTCCTAGATGCTGATAGGCTATTGACTATTATAGGTGTTCCATGTGCAGGGTGTTCAATGAGAGGTGAATGATATGTGGAGACCTCAGGATTGTATGGATGCATCACTCTGTAGATGTTGTAATGTGACAAATGTCCATTTTGTAACTCAACAGAGTCTATATATGAATGAGTTACTTCATGAATAATAAGTGAAGGTTCCAATTATGCCATCTGAGTGACACTTTTAGCTAATACTTCATAATTGGTATATTTAGAAAAAAGATAGGACACAGTGTCCTACTGAACTTTTTAAATCTTTAACACTTCATCAGATATTACACTTGTAGTGTGAAACATACCTAATGGTTTATATTTATTGATGATATATAAACTTTATCCGATGTATCGCATCAGTTAATCCATTGTTGACATTTTACCAGTAACGGCTTTGGAAGGAGTGGTGTCTTTGTGACCGTTCAGTCCGAGATGGAGCGTATAAGGGCAACCGGTGTGGTGGACATCTTTGCTACAGTCAAGAAACTCAGAAATGAACACCAGCACATGATGAGAAAGAAGGTAGGAATTAATTGTAAAGGATTGTTACAGAATCCTGGTGGTGACATCCATGTGGGGAGAGAGAGATAAAGTACAGCAAGAGAAGACAGAAAATGTTCTCTTTAAGTGGTTGTATAGTGTTCCCAACTAGCGAGCTCTGTAATAAAAGGAATAAATACAAAAACAAATGTTTAACAGACAATGCCTGATGAAATCACAACCTAGCTTTTAAATGTTGTAACACGCTCAGGAAATGTTAAAGAGTGAACAAGAAACTATTTAAATGTGGATGGCTCCTTTAATGCTTCTGAGATATTACAAATTAGAAGGCTCCTATAAATGCTTATGAAATGCAACTCACAGTGTTTCCCATGCCAAAAGTTTATCTTCCATTCTAAAAGTAATGGCAACTGACAAACGTATAATAAAGTAAATTCCCATCTGGACGAGACAATATCAAAAATGGCACACCATTGCAGCTTTCATATATAAACTTACCTTTGTCCAAAATGCACACAACCAGCAATAAAATGATTTGCTTATTTTATAAATTGTAACTTAAGAGAAAGAATACAACTTATTTATTACAACACTCCTGTACACATGAAAAAATAATCACAAAGCAATGGATTATTATTATGTACCAATGCCAACAGCAATTTGTATGCAACAGTTACATTTAACCAACACATGGGCACGGCCATCTTATGTTACAAAGACTTGTGACAAACTTAAGGCACTACTGGCAAATACCTCAGAATTCTTACAATCTATCTAGCTTTACTGCTTCCTACTAAAGCAGGATAAACCTCCAACACTTACACTGTGTACCTATGCAAGTAACCTACAAATATACGAATGCAATGCAGCGAACACGAAAACTTCAATCGTCATCTGTTATGTACTGAAATAAATATTCGATCGAGTACAGTAATAGTAGGCAAATCATATTTACACACGCTAGGATCTAAGATGTTTAAAACGTGGGAGTTAAACTTAACTGATTGTAACTGGTCTCCATATAGGCCTCAGTATAATCTGCAAACGACCATGTCTCTGCAAAACCTACCTTCACTTAAAACTACATCAAATCAGTCTAGATCTTAGAAAAATTACAAATGATTAACTCATGGAGCTTTTGATGATAAACTTCCACAGTTATAAATAAACTGATATTTTTGGATACGTGAATCTTAGATTTAGTGTGCGAACCACTTTGTGGATGATCCTGACCACAAATTTGTTCAGGTTTCTTACTCTCAACTTCATGAAGTTTGGAGGGTGGAAATTGAAAATAAACCAGTGCATATATCTAGACTAGTTTGGAGGGCCAAAATTTCAAGTAAATATGTGCATATTATTCCTACACAATGTAACAAGACATCTAGTTTAATATTGATCACAGTAAGAGAATCAGTGCTCAGCTGTGTAGTGAGTATGAATCAACACAAATAAATGAAACTACATATTAGGCTAGTTTGAACTCATACCTGCAAATTTCTGGTGTGTGATGACGTTTGATAGTAAATAAATTCCTTTAGTTTGGGCGGGTTTATCAATTTGATAGGAAGAGTTGATCCAATTACTAATTTAATCCGTCACTTCAAGGCCCAAAAGCAGTTTATACAAAGTGTATATTTGGTTTTCTTCCAGGCTAAAGTTTCACTCTTGTTCTTGGACCTAACATTCAGCTTACTATGAGAAAGTAGAGACTCAGTCACGAAACCACTGCTCTTTGAAATGATCGAAACTATGGAGTGCCAAATTAAAAATGTTTATACCTTTTTTAGTCTTATTTTCTATTTGTAGTTTTAGCTCTAAGTTAGCAGACTAAAGTCAAATTGGCAATTATTTGTGTTTGCTAAAATATTAAAATTAATACAGCAGAAAAGTGCTTTACAAGAGCCATCCATTGTTTAGAATCATTTTTGACTTTATATGGACTATTGTAGTTAATGTATTATGTCATATTATATAGCCATGCTATGACTACTGTAAGTCAGCTTGTGTGTGCTATTATTTATGTGATAACTTTTGCAGTGGAAGAAAGATCAATCCATGTCTTACATAAAGCGAGGGGTAGGTAAATCTGTTATGAAAGTATCTGCAGGTTTGATATATTGGTGATATTGGTGAGAAAATGTAGCAGACTTGAATAGATCAGAATTTGGAAAATATAACTGTCATCTATTTGGCTTACTTCTACCCAGCATGCTCCATTTCCAAATATTAAAGTTCTACAAATAAGGTTGCTTAAGGTAGGTAATTTCGACTGCCTGTTGTAGCTTTTTGGCAGCTGAGGCTCAGTTGTCTTTTCTCATCAAGCATATGTGTTACCACCAAGCAGAACACTTCCTTTTGTGACAACTGATGAGGGAATGAAAGCATAATTTTATGATAAAAAAAGCATTGATTTTTAAAGTTTTTTTGAAAGTGAAAATCGAAGTTTTACATTGGAACTAAAGCCGCAGCAAGCTCCATGACAATTCTGGAAGTTTGAAACTTTATATTTGACATTTATCCCACAAAGTGATATAAAATTCATCTTGCATTCTGTCTTTCAGATGGACTACATATTGTGCTTTGATTTTCTGATAGAGTTCAGCAAAAGATACGGCAACTACGAGAACTGGTGATGATACCATGCTGAGGCAATCAAATGTTACTCGTTAATCCAGTTTATTATTTTATCTCAACGACAAGCAGCTGCTAAAATTTGCATATATTCATGTTATAGTTCTTTTTTACCAATATAATCAGACACGAATCATGTTTAGACATAATCCAATGGTTTTATATCAGCAATGGTCGATTTAATATGCTAATCATTCAATACGCTTTGCCAGTGGTAGTGTGGAGAACCTGTAAAGTATTCCACTTTTTAGTCCACACCTAGAAGTTATTATCATCGTAACAGCTTTGTCCTAAACTTACTCAGATATTCATCAACAATGATTAAGGTATGACTTTATTTTGTTCATTTTCCGTAATTATGAAGTGTTTTCTTTATTTTCTGATCTGAAATATTTGCAATAGCTTAAATCTTTGTTTCCTGTAATTTCCTTATTGCACAATTATCCCATCAATTTCTTTTTTTTTGGTTTCACTGTCAAATTTGTTTGTTGTTTACTATAAATAATATTAAAGTTATAGAGTCTGTCTCATCACTGATGTGTTGGATAAGTACAACACAACTGAAGACTGTTGATAATATTCAAGGACTGGTCTATCCTTTGCAAAATTTCACACTGTAAATTGACAGGATTTCAAGTTCAATCGTTGTGCATATTCATGACTGCTTGTTATCATGCGAGATGCTTTGATGACAGGTCACGGATTGATCTTGCAAGGAAATTTAGAATGGCTGTCCACATATGTGTTAACAAACAAATCTGTTTAGTATGGAGTCTTTCTATAGGCTACCCTAACACAAACAATATTGCAGGTAAAGCACTCCAATGCAACATTTTGGAAATTCCTCACAGTTCATATAAATTCTTTGGAAATCATCAACATTTCAGTAACATCAAATATGAAATCAGTTCAGAATAACCTACCACTTTGGTATGCTCTTGCATCAAAAATTGCCAATTTCATAATAAGTATTAGCAACTGGTACCAGTGTCATCATTCGATGTTTGGACGCCATGGGACATGGCCTGTGTGAGTCCCTTTGTGTACTACTGAGTTCTTAGCAACCCTTTTATTGTGTCAACTTTACTTCCAGGGGAATTTCTTTCTTAAGATATCCTTCAAACACATCCCTAGTCTCATATGGGGTGGAGTTTTGTTTTTGGGTTTCTGTGATGTAGGTTGTCTACCCATATGTGAATGTTGTTGCATATGTAGGATGCCAAGGAGTTGACAAGCACCGGCCACCGAGTAGAGAGAAAATCATAATAACGAACTGATTTTCCTATGTGATGTTATACATATATGTCTGCTTATCATACACTCTAGACAATATTTAAGCCAAGTTACCTGTAAATACTTTAACTCATTTCCTCTGTCCCTGCATTAGATGTTGTTTTGTTTTTGTGGCCTTCTTTGGGAGATAAATATTACATCACTGAGATTGATTTAAAGCATAGTGTCACTTCTTCTTCAGCAATGTGAAGGTTGGGGTGGGGTGTTGTTACCATACGTCCCATTGTCCTACTTGTGCAACTATGTAATGTCCTTCCTACAAACTAAATTGCCCCACTCTTCAAGAGGTATTTGTAACATTCAAAGGAAATATTTTATGACACGAAAACTAAGAGATGTACAGTAGGCATTGCTATACATGGCAGTTTCAGGAGAATGATGCAATCATTTCCACACATAACATGATTGATGACTGCATATGCTGCATATTAGCTTGACAAGTTCGGCGACAAAACTGTGTAACAAATACAAACACTAATAACATTAACCCTTAGTAGGGGTGGTGTGGAGGAATAAGAACAATCTTCAGTATTGGCAACAAGTTCCTGGTATTTGCATTGTCAGAGATATCATTGTAAACTCTAATAAGAGTGGTTTTTATGATGGTAAAAAGTAATAACAATATTTCAATCAGTAGATACAAAATTAACAAACACAGAATTTGTCACTGGTAGAGAAGTCAAAAAGTCTCATTTCATAGATGTGTCCATTAAATACTGAAATCCAATAAAGCCCATGTGTTTTCTAGATTAATCTCAAATGAATTGAACTGCAAACCAAATACAAGAAAATGTACGAAATGTTTGAGATGATCAGTCTGTATGTTTCATTTTGTTTAAAATTTATCTATGATACTCATAAAGCAATCAGGTATGCAGTATAGGTATATTCAATAATTAAAACAGTATATTCATTAATTAATTAAAACAGTAAAAGAAAACTCAAGTATAAGAAAAGGAAACTTTTCTTAATGATATGGCAGCAGTTTTAAAAATGAAATTTTCTTAGTTGAGGCCTACCTGTAGGTTTGTGTTAAATCAAATAGAAAATTGGTGATAGACAGGTCAAATGTGGCAGTACTGTAGTATATTGAAATTTGCTAGTCTTTCATGGAGATAGAGTTCTCAAAGTTATATGTTATACATTGTCTTACATTGTCTGAAGTAATTATATCACTCAGTTTCACAGGAGAACCTTCAATTTATCTAAATTTTAAGAAATATTCATTTTGTAGACTAAATTTTAGTCTGTCTTTGTCGTGTGTTGTTGGCAATATCAAGTCTTTTATATTCTTCCTGATTTGCTTTCTGATTCATTTTGTCACACAGCAGTCACTGGAATGATTGCTCAAGTATTTTTCACTTGAGGTTTTGGTTTCGATGAATATCGTAACCTTTGTAATCATGATGGGTGTGTGTGTGTGCGGGGGAGTGTGTGCAGGGGAGTGTGTGCACTTGTGGGAGTGTGTGGGGGGAGTGTGGGTACTTGTGACTCATAGACTAGGTGTTAAACAAGATGAATATTCTTGAAGGGTTTAATATTTCTATATCACACAATAAGTCATCAAAGTTTTTAATTATTGCAAGGAAATGTTTTATCATTCTCGAGATATTCAACATGTTTCCCCTTCCTCGTTTCTTCTTCAATTCCATCATCGTTACTATTTTACCTTTCAACTAATTTTTTATTCAATTTTCTGTTCTCTTTTTGACATTTATTTAAACCCAATTAAGTAGAATGCAATTTAAAAAAAGCAGCTCTTGTAGTTGTTCAAACTTCAGTGGTAAATTGTAGTGTTTCTTTGATTATGTTGTATTGATTGATTGATTTATTGATTGATGTATCTAGTATGTAATCAATGGTTGGGTTGGTACTGTAACTGATTGTGAAGGATAAAGGGGTGCAGGTTGCCTTTCTCAATAGATGGTTGTATTGACTTGAATATAGGGGGTAACTATGTAGCAACAATACCTGCGTATATGAAAATGCACTTTTGTTCAAACAAGAAACAATGTGAATGCTGTTGGCATGTCTGCCCATTGTCTTTTTAATAAGATGGCTAACATAAGATTGTTGATGTATGGCTATTGTTGTGTGCAAAACAAGGTACTCAATACTAGAGATAACAAGTGATACAAAATATGTGATTCTGGTAAACATGACATGATATTAAGTTAGAAACCGTGATTTGAGCATTTTTGTTTGATACATCGTGTAACTGTTGTCAAAAGTGTACACCTACAAGGAAAGTGATGATGGCCTAGAGGTGTCGATGCTACTGAGGAAATAACCCTTTTTGAGATTGTTAACACCACCTGTTGTGAAAAAAACGAGGAAAAAACGACACTAAACAGTGTATCACGTTCTCCAGTGTTGTATTTGTGTTTGAAATGTAACCAGCTACTTCCGGTGGCTTCGTCTTCTGTTATTCGTTTAGATGTGTTGAATATGTGGGTCTGTAGGACCTCTAGAAAACCATCACCTCAGTTTGCAAAGACCAGACAAGCTAAATGAAGGGAAGGGCTCTACAATATTGACTATCTGTGCTCAATTCACACAAACATGTACAGACTGTGGATGACTTTGAACTTATTTATCCTCATCTCGTTGTCCAACCCTCCATTAACTCATCCATTAACTCATCCCTCACTCCATCCTTAACTAAGGTTTCTGCATCCTATCACATCTCACCTCCCCCC